>JBCJKH010073023.1:0-28340 GCA_039877255.1 Loriculus beryllinus | reverse complement strand
AAGGCGGGGATGGGGTTGGCGGCGGAACAAAGGCGATGCTGCGGTGCGCTGCGACCTGCAGCCCGACCCCTCCCGCAACGTCCCCTTAGGCTCCGCCGGGGCTTCACCCTGTCCCGGTGAGGGAAATCGGTCCCTAGGGTGAGCCCGGCTTAACTTTGTCACTGGGACCGTGCGTGGCTGCGGAGCACACTCCGACGGCCCCTCGCAGCGCAAACCCCCACCTCGCCCAGACGAAAATCCGTCCTTTTGAAGAGGAAAAGGAAAGCGGTGCTGCCCGCGTCGCCCGCAGTCAGATTTCGCACGGGGTGCTCTGCGTGTCCGGGCCGCTTCCTCCTGGAGCATCGTCCTGCCGAGGGGGAGCAGCCCTCCAAGAGAAAGAGTCATTTATTTATTTATTTAGTGTGTGCGTTAGTGCGACATCTTGAAATCTCTTTTGTTCGAATCGTTGCATCTCGATGCCGGCTGACACCGGCGCTCGTTCCTCCTCCTCCCCTTTTCCCTTCCCAGCAGATGCTCTTGTCCAAAATTAGGCTATATGTTTCTCTTTCAGGGTGTTCACGTATAAGCCTTTTGGAAACGGGTAGTTTTGCAAGCTAACGACTTGTTAGTTTCAAGAGCAGAGGCAACTGGTGTATTTGTCAAGCTGGGGTTAAAGATGACAAAAGAATATTGCAAGAGGGCAATGGATGCAGTGGGCTGTGGGGATGCAATGGGAGCAGAGGATAGCAGTAGGGTTTATTGTTTCCCCTCTAGGGTGATGAACGCTCGTTGGAAAGCGTACATCTCCAAGGCCCCTCCTTGCATGGCGATTACTTGGTATTTCCAGTGTTTTCAATTAAAGTGCCTTCTGAAGAAGCGTTGCCATCAGAGCCCTAAAATCTGGCTTAATATCCCCTCTCTGCTTGCCAGATGCTTGCCAGGCACCACCTAAACCTGTGGCCAGGCTTCAAAAGCTGAGGGATTTTTCCTGGTGTAGCTGTTTCCCATTACAGCAGTGAGGGCTTGGGGTGGGAGTGCCAGACCAGGGCAAGATGCGGCATCTTGTTGCTACTGCTGTCTCCAGATACCTTGACCCACACACTCCTTTTGTATCCAGAGGGATTCTGACAATTTTGGGCAGACCCTGAAAGCTGTAGGGATGAGGGAACAGGAAAAATTAAGGACATGACCAAAGGTTTTTCACTTGCTGTCTCCGCTCGCATGAGAAAGAAGCTTTGCTTTGTGATCTTTCTATCTGCTTATTTGGCTGCAGTGCATATTTTCTTTTTGTTTGGCTCTTTTAGTTTTAGTGGAGACCACCAGCTCTGGTCTGTGAATAAACCCAAAGCATTGGGAAACTCATGGTGGCTCTGTCTATTCTTGTATGCTTCATATATGAAATAGCTGATTGTGTAATTCAGGAAAACGGTATGTGGCTTCCAAAAAGCAATCAAAAAGCAACCATGCAGCAATTTTTTTCTGTTGATACAATCTCTGAGCATATCCAGTTAAAATAAAATCAACATTAAAAGGTAAAACTGGTAAAATTGCCCTTCCAGTTATTGCACGAAGCAATGTTCAGGTGCTTTTTCTCTTCTTCCCCCCCCCCCCCCCTTCCATGCTTCTTTGCGTATGAAATGCAACATCCACTGAAGTAACCTGATGATAAAAGATTGATTTATTTCAGAGAGTGTCATGCCTTTGGAGCATACCCTTTCACTGAGATTATAGATTGTGCACACTCCATAATTTCAGAACTGTCCCTGGAGCAATCTCTAGTCCTTAATTATTTGTGTGTTTCGATCTCTCTGGAATGAAATCTTGTGTTTGTGCTGCGTTCTGCTGGTGGGTTTGCCCCATGCAGTGAACCATGAAGTCCTTCAGCAGAGCCTCTTGTGTACAGGGCACCTTTCATCTGAGCAATGCTAAATTCTTTCCTTGTGCAGGCATCCATCCATCCCTCGACGGGATATATACTGAGGGTCAGAAGCTGATTGCAGGGCAGAAACAGGCCTTCCTGGGAAATCTCAGGAGATCTCTGTGTGGCTACATTTTCAGGCATCCAGCTACTGTTGGGCTACTAGTTGTTCAGACACTTGCCATTAAAAGCTGATTTTTCACTTATTTTGGAAAGAACTTCAGAATACTTATTCTTTCTCCTCCTTCTGCAAGAAGAGGGTGCTACATGTGTATATACACATTTCTGCCCAAATCCCGGGTCTTGATATAGGTCTGTAGGTATAAATGAAGTGTCCTTGGGTACACTGTGAATTTAAAGGTCAAAATCTGATTTCTTCAAGTCAGAGAACTGGATGCTATTCAAATATCATGAAGAGCTGTCAACCAATATTCATGTCCCTTCATTACTACTAGGGTAGTGAAGGGCAGGCCATTTTGGAATACTGTACAGATGCATAAAGACAGCTTCATAAGCAAAGAAAGAAAACTTAGGAGGAGCTTGAGTTGCTTCTTCTGTGTCAATCAGGAATGATAAGAATGAGGTAAGAACTAGAGAAACTGAATGCATTAGAGACTTGAAAATAGAAACCATATGCAGCATAATAGAGTTTTTTATGCATTAGTAGGAAACACTTTCAAAATTAAAAAATGCAGGGGGAAAAAGGGGGGAAACACTTCATGAAGAATGGAAAGGACTTTAAAATCTTCTCTACAGCATCTTGTATCTCACAGCTGTCTTTCTTAAAAGCATGATGCCAGCTAAGCTTTTTACTACAAGATGGAGAAGTGCGGTTAGTATAAAAATGTAGCTGCTGGTTATTTGATATGAAAATTCATAAGTTTAAAATAGAAACTGATTGATAGCAACATGATTCCTCAAACATGAAAGATTCCTGACTTGCCAGAATCTGAAAACAAAATCTTTTGACTTTCTTCAGCATACCAATAAATGTAAAGAGATACTGATTCGTAACACATGTGGAATGGTCAGGTTTTGCCTGGGAGCAAGATGTGTAGTAATTCCTTCTTAAGTATAGTTAATGGAATTTAACTCCAAGGAAACAGTTTTCTTAATAAAAAACTTCTGTCTAAGGATATAAATCAGAGTCTGATCTCTTTTGATGTGCTTGGTATTGTGTTCTGCAGAATAGAAATTAAGTAGGCTGTATAGCTGATCTGAATTGCTGGGTGTAGGCTGCCAAGAGCCTCACCAGTGCTGTAGCATTGGGAAAGCCACATGCCTTTTAGTCACATGTTGCATAGTTTAGATTTTAGCCCTTTAAGTAGTGGAATATATGATAATGATCTGCTGATTGAGGGAGTTTTTGTTTTTTAAGTTTTTTTTTTTTTTTTTTTTTTTTTTTTTTTTTTTTTTTTTTTTTTACTCTGTAGGAATTTGAATGTCTTTTCAAAAAGTTTATATTTATGTATAATGTCCTAGCAGTTGTTCAGACAGTATGCAGTGGGTGCTTAATGTAAACCGTAGGACTGAAGGTAGGAGCTTCTTTTTAAGACTTCCTTTCCTTACAAAGGATATAACACTGAATGTGTACTAAGGTTGGGCCTTAATCACCTACCTTTCGCTACTTATAAGAGTGTGTTGATGAATACTTGCTAATGATTGGCATGAAAAAGATGTGAATGCAGTGTTGAAGCAGAACTTGTTACTCCAGGCAAAAGCCTAGTAACTATAATGGCAAAGCTTCCTGTAGGACTAATTTTAATGACAGAAATCTCTGCCATTATGACTTTACATGCAAAATGGAAGGCACTTCTGTTCAAAAAGAAAACCAGGGAGCTGCTGGCCACCTCCTGTTTCAATAGTCCTTAAACATTCTATGGAATATAGAGCACAACCCCTGCAAAAAGTTAGGATCTGGTTGTAGCTTGTGAATTCACTGTCTGCTATTACTGTTTTCTTTATGTGATTTCTTGGTAAAGGAGGGGCTCATATTCAAAATTAGAGCTTGACCTTATTAACTGTTTTAGGATAGAGTAAAAAATGGTCACATAGCAGGGTGCTATAGAAGTGTATCTGCTAGACATATTTAAGATGATTGCTAAACTATGAAGAAGAAATGATGCAAAGTTAGACAAAACAAAGTATGGATCAACAATAATAGAACTAATAAATTAGTCATTTAACTACCTTAGAAAAGCACGTACAGAACAGATGCAAACAAGGATGTAGAGAGCAGTGAAACCCAGTTGCAAACACGTAATCAACACAGAAGAGTGAAACCATGAGAAACACTTTGGTACGTCTGTTTGTGCAAGATAGGCTGGAGCTTAGAGTTGCTACATCAGTTTTCTGTAATCATCCTTCCTCAAAGCAGTGAAATGCAGCATTCAGGGAGAAAGAAAATAAAACCAAAACCAGGCTAGAAGTGTTATAAAACTAGGAGTCTGGAAAAGGATAAGGTGAAACCTGTCACTACAAGATGTGGTACTCAGATGATTTTAGAATTCCCCATTCATATGTAACGTTGCTTGTTGCTTGTATTTTGGCCAGCACTGGTAAGTGCACGGTTGACTTCTGCAACTGACCGTGCTGAGCTGGTGGGAGGAAGCACATTCAGTAAGCTCTGAGGTGGTGAAAACGACCCTTCTGGGTTTCTTGCCATCACCACAAAAGCTGAGGCAAATGGGGGAGACATGCTAGCTGCACTAACCAACAGGTTTTGGAACCAGATGGGCTGAGAAAGTAGTGCTCATTATCCTCCAGCTCAGCCCTGTGTGTGAACTTTTTGCTGCTGAATGTACAGCCTGCTCTGGGAATAGCTGGTTTCACTAAAGAGTGGGTGAAAGCTGCCTGTTGACGATCACTCTCCTTTTCAGATCTACAAGCCCTGTGAAGCAAGGGAGACAACTGTTCCCTAGCTCATAAAAATGAAATCTGGCCAGATTTTCCAGGCTCTTCCATTCCATACTTTGCTTGGGATGAGGGAGAGAGTACTGTTGGTTTGTTACTTTGTTCCACTAGGAACTTTCTCCAGAACTGCATGAGGCTTCTGTAGTGTAACTGTGCTCAGGGTAGACCCTGGGCCTTTAATTCAAATGCCTAAATTAGCAGACTAAAGCAAATGTGGAAATGTGGAAGCTCTTTCCTTGTTTGCAGTCCGTACATGCTCTGCATAAATCCAGCATTCATAGCTAAGAGCATCCTAATGCCTTTAGAAAGCTGCATGTAATATGTGAGAATTCAAGTGACAAGTTGTCCACGCAGACAGTTTTTTCTGATGGATCCGGTGCCATTCGCAGGGAAGGATTTTGGTAAGAAGGGTTTATCCATTCTCTGTCCCTGTATGCTGTTCTCTTTTCCCATTTCCTGCCTTCAGGAGTCTTCACCTTGAAGAAAACCATCCTGCAGTGCAAAGGTATAAGCAGAACCCTTTTAAGCTGGTTGTGACCATCTGATATTCCACCAGTAATGTATATTTTAATAATTTCTTCAGTGCTGGTTTCCCAATGCTTTCTGCATAGTGGCCCATCCTTTACATCCAATTGCCTTGAACTGATAACATTGTCCTAATGAATAATAAGAATTGAGCTAACTAAGAGCTGCCACGTGTACTGAAAAATGATAATTCACCTGAGTGTACTCTTTTCCCATGCATGTAATATTGAGTAAAAGCTTCAACAGAGCTCAGGAAGACTAATATTACAGTATATTTTATAAGTACTAGAATAGTTATTAGGTCATTAAAAGTTCAGCTGTCATCCTCTTGTTTGGATGAATCAGTGACTGACAGATTCATGAACAAATGGTTGGTGGTAATGGCAGGAGAAATGTGGCACTCCTTATGGTGTCTCATTCCTGACAGAACAATACACTGTATTGACAGTTCACTACATCACAATGTCTTGAAAGTGACTTTCAGTGCTGAGGTAGGTTCTGTTACCAAGGGTTCAAATGATACTGCAAGTCATCCACGGGTGTTTTTGTAAACATCTCTTAAAGCAACACTGTCACCAAGGCATTATGGAGAAAAGCAAACATATCAGTCAATAGATGACAAATAGAATGGATCCCCCTTGCCTGAAGCAGGATAAATATTGTGTCTTTAAATACTTGCCATCTCTGTTCTAACTTGGGGTTGGTATATAGAGGATGGAGTTGAGGGAAATGGACTGGCTTTGCATGCCCTCCCAACTGCCATTGTCTGTGTGAGGCAAGAGACTGGGCATCTGAGTGCCTCACCATCTGAAACACAAAGGCCATAAGGAGTGAAGGCAGTTCTGCACTGTCAGATTTGTGGTTCAGAAAAAATGTCTGTCCAGGAGTTTGCTGTGAAGCAATGACATTAAATTTACAGTCTGAGAATAGAAATGTTTGTCTCAACAACTTTTATTTCCTTTCTATTTAAACCTCTAAGTTGTTTGGCATATTTTCTCCTAGTTGAAGCCATTCAGTGCACTTCTTGGTAGAAACTTGGTATTCTAACATGTTGAGATATATCTTATTATCTCTGTGCATATTTGTAAATGTGTCACAGCTTAAAAACTTTCAGTGTTTCCAAGCTAGTATTTACTTTTTTTTTTTTCACCTAGCTTTGACTCTATATTCCTTGCCATGTTCCTGTAGATCATTTATCCATATTTTGAGTAAATTATCCCAGTGACTACATTGCCTTTTCCCTTGGTTATTTTTTCCAGAAGTCCATATTTTTTGCTGTGAATTTACTCAGCCTATTTTGAAGAACACCTTGTGGATCACACAGTAACATGTGATGTGTGCATTAGCAGATATGCAAAACACAGTAAGATCTATGTCATAAGCTCAAGAGTGTGCTATCATTCCTGTGTGATAGACTAAGATATGAGAACAGAACCACTTATTGCAAAGCTTTAAAAACTCTCAGACTACTAGACCCCAACAGTTTGCATGGCTATGAACATCTAGATATTCACTAAAGTGAGATCATAATCACCATGAGAACTTGGTCTTAAAGTTTTATGCAAATATTGTACAATATGGAAATCTTGGAGCTCCGCCAAACAAAAGCTTTCAACACCCTTAATTTCTTATCACTTGAAGAAATATTAATGTGATTTCTTCTCCTGCTGACTGAAAGGGAATAGATTCTTTTCTTTTTACATGTTGTTTTTAAGCAAAACTGGCTTTTGAATAAATGAAAAAAAAATCAACAAAGGCCAAAAAAACAAACCCACATGAATGTGATAGCTTACATTGTCAGTCTTTTTTTCAAGATGAACTTGATTTGTCTGATTCCTGTAGGACATAAACCAAATTGCTGCAAGATCATAATTAAACTACATTAGTGAGTTACAAAACCTTCCAAAATGTACTTTAAGGAAACATTTGCTATTATATTAGACAAAGCTTGTCTGTTAAGCTGTGGTTTTCCTGGCCTGCATATTGCATAAAGGCCAGTAGCTGTCACAGTCATACTGGCATGAGTTTCTTTCATATAGAAACCCTTCTTTGGACCCTTCTAATTGTCTGAGATTTTAATTGTGTCCAAATAAAGCATAACATCTATAAATAATGGAGAAAACAACATGATTGCTGTGCAAATTCATTATAAATGCCATCAAGATGAAGGCCATGTTCAGGCCAAATGAGTTCATGATGGCAAATATGTATGCCTTTTTTCTGAAGTGCAACTTTGTGGCTACAGAGTGAAGGCAAAATAGCCTTTGGTCACTGTGGAGGGTCACCAAGTAGGGGGCCAGAAAACCGAAGTGGATTGATTTAGGTCATCTCCTGTACATTTTGCTCCTAAAGGAGACCAAAAAATTCAAAGGACGTTATTTTCATTAGAATTACAACTAGTCATCTCAGTTAATTAACTCCTTAAATAGAGAAAACTTACAGCAATAGGAGAAGCAAAATAACGGATGAAGGTTTTATTCACAGCCTGATCTCTGCCCATGAGCCGTTGCAAATTTTGAATACTAATGCTGGTTTCAAGTATGCAGTGGTTTTATGCATTGGAACAAATTTCTACAGTCCTCCCTGGTCCCAAACTTCCTTTTCAACACCTCTGGGGTCTGACTGCGGGCCTGCTACATGCTCTTCATAGCAGTTTTATCATTTTGTTCCCAAGCTGCACGTTCCTGGCATGAATCTTTTGCCTGTCTCACTGTGCTATCGTTGGAAGCCTTCCCTCCTCTGAGCAGACTCAAGGACTTCTCCAGGGAAGGAGCTCTTCTGGACACTGGGTCTTCTTCTGAAAACAAACAAATAAAACGAGGCTGTCCACGGGACCCTTCTGTGCTGTCTTGCAAATACAGTGGCTTTGGTGGGACTGTATCCATGGGGTCTATGTGATCTGAAGTGCCACTCATTGGCTGTTGCACTGATGATGTTTGTTGACTCCCTGCACTGGAAAGGAGACCAAATAGCTAGCTTAATTATTACAAATGCCCTGTTTTATCTTAATTAATCTAGCCATATGAGTCTAGTTTCCTGATCTAACTATCTAGGGAGATAGTTATATATAACTTCATGTATCTAGGCACATTCAGCTATTTGTGGTTAAATCTGCTTGTGGTTCCTAAGAGACTATATATTCAAACTTACAGAGTCACAGCCAGGAGTACCTTCCAGCTGCTCTTCATCTGCAATAAAAAATACAGAGAGTTCTTCTTAATTAACATGATTGAATATTTTTTTTTATGTTAGCAATACACCTCATAACTTACAATCACATTAAAGTCTTCCATGGAAACAAGGGTGCATCTTTCTCTGTTCTACTACTAAGGACTAGGAAGTAACTGTGTTGCACACAAGAAATGAAATTTCCACTGTCAGAATAGATAAACATAACTTTAGACTGTGTGTGGAAAATATTTGCCCTTTGCTCTGTAACAGAGTAAAAATTCCCTACCTGTGGAATTATTTCAAATAAAGATGGAATATGGTAGCCATAAAGAATGTGATCAGAACTACCATAAAGAAAATATTGTTCACCAGAAAGAGACAAGAAGAATAACAGAGGTCCACTCTGTAGTTTACAAATGAAATGGAATACATTGCCTTTTAGCTGTCCTGAAATGGACATCTAAGAATTTTCTTTCATATACTGTGCATTGAAAATATAAAGATAATACTTCCAGGGGTCATGCACCACATAAAAAAGAGGTATCATTCAAGTGGTTTCATCGGTAAACAATAAGTGATCAAACAGGATCTATGAAGGGGAAAAAGGAACACATTGATTCTCTGCAGTGTAAAGAGAATAATTATTTTAAGAAAAGAAAATAATTAGCTAGAGATTGTTTAAATGTAACCCAAGAAAAGAGACTACCTAGGGTTCTCTTGAGGTTTCTTCCAGCCCTGTGGTTTGTAGGACCAGGCATATGGAGGTCCTTTGGAGCAAGCTTGTTCTTGAGTGCAGAGATTAGTTCAGTTCAAACGAAATCATCCCCAAGCATACTAATTTATTAGCAGTATGTATGAGTGCGATTAAAACAGAGACCAAAAGATAAACCCACTGCTAAGATGCTTTATGGACATGGGGCATGTTAGAAATAAATATAAAAATAAGGCTTTTCTAGAGCTGGCAAAAGGAGATTAAATTTATTGATCCTGAATAGCATATGTTGTTCAACAGAGATTTATCATACCACTTTTGACAGAATTCCTGAAATATGCTGTAAGTTTGAGGCTATTCTTCACACTGGGGCTAATGTGCAAGAAGGGGGGAGTAAAGCTTACTAAAACTGTCGAGGCTTTTCAGCTCCTAAATTTTGTTTCAAGATGGTGACGTGTGATCATGGGGGTGTATTTGAAAATTATAGTCTGTAAGCCCAGGCTGAAATTCTGTGACTGCATCTGAGGACATCTGTGTAATTCTGATTAATACGACACTAGGATGTCTTTTGTTACTTAATCCACAGGCTGCAGAGATGTTTGCTGGGCTGTTCCACAGATGAGTGGAGAGTCTGTGTAACAAAGGCTGTACACACATTTTCAACACATGGTTGCTCAAACTTAATGCAAAATAACAATAGCTTCGAAGGTTAAGCCTGATATAAATTAGACTAATTTCTAAAGAAATCCTTGGTATGTATTCATAAATAGGTTTGAATAGACTTAATGTTTAGCTGAACAAATATCTTTGTGCAGTCTATCTTTTTGTGTGCAGGTGGGCAGCTGCCATTGAAGTTCCTGGTTCAACACCAGGGGTTATCCATGCTGTGGCTACTATGGATTATGTGTTTGAAATCAGTCAGCACTTCTGTACTTGAGGGCAAGCTGATTTTATGCACATATTCCATATGCGCTTACTGGAAATAATGCAGTGCTCTTAAGAAGCACTTGTAGGATTTGTATGTTTCTGTTTAATGGACCAGATTATCGGTTAGCTGCCCAAATCTTGGTATTATTAGAGAGGAGGGAATGCTCACCTTCGTTTAGCTGTTAATTGTTAGATTATTCAGCAATGCATGGATTTTGAAAGACACAGAGTGGTGTTTCGGCATTTTATAAGGTGAACCTTTCAATGTGGGATGCATGTTTGGGAGGAGCTAGAGCTGTGGGCTTTATTCCAGTTTTATTCATGTTGTTGATCAGTATTTGCTTTGAATCTAGTTAAGTTGTACTAATAAAGTCAGAGTTGTGAGCCACTAGAATTCCACAGTAATTTGGATGATTAGGTGGGCAGTGCTGATTGGGTCTGATGCTCGTATGTGATATAACAGTGCTTATGTTTGCAATCTTTAATACACACTCATTTACCAAAACATTAAATCCTGGTGTTGGCATCTGTTTGCTTTTGTGTCTGTCTTTCTCTTTGTATCGTTTGAGCAACCAGTGGTAGGCTAATTTGGATAGTATTGATATTGAAGGTGGGTTTCGTATTGCCTGAACAGGAAGAAGGATTATCTTTTTTAAACTGTAGATGGTAAGTGGGTGAAGTTTTCATGTTGAGTAGATAGGTCAGAAAAAAATATGCCTTAGGTTAGGATTATTTTAATCAGAGTCAAAATCCCTGGCATTAGGTCTTATTAGTAAGCTCATATAAACTGGCACAAAGCACTGCAGTATATTCTGTAGAGCAGGGAATATTTTTTTGTTTCCAGTACATGGGCCTGTAGATGAGAAACAGCAGACCTAGTGATTACAGCAGTGAGGGAGGGGAGCGTGTCCTACATATACTGGGCTATGCAAGCGCATACTACTGTGCAGTAGTATATACTAGTAGTATATACTAGGGTAGGTAGGGAGTGTGTCTATATACAGACAGTGACCTCTTTTTTGCGGTAGATCTCTGTGTGGGAGCTATTGAATGAGGGTGCTGAGTTAGGGTGGTTGTGGGGCTTTCACTGCTTGTCATGGGTTTGAGTCAATATTCTGCATCAGAAGTGGCTTCAGCTGTGTTTTGGTGGTGAATCTGATTTCCGTGAAAACTATCCACAAGTGATCTAACCAAGCCTGTTTCATCAGCTGCCTTATGGAGCTGTGCATCACAAGCAATAGGTAAGCAACATGAGGCGCTAAGAATGACCATGCTGGAACTTCATTCATGGGTTGATATGCCCTAGAAAATAGTTTTTATCTTCAAGTACTATGTGCACGCTGATGTTTAAACTCCAGAGATGAGTGGATTTGTCATAGAGAAATATTTGACATGCATAAACCAAACATGGCTGGCATAATTAGTCTGCTTCTACAAAAACTTTTTTTACTTTACAGACAGACCAATGAAAATAAACACGAACTTTAAAATCAACCCTCAAGTTTATATTACAGCATTACAGTATGGTTTTGAGGCTACTATCTGCAATAGTAGGATAGTAGAAACATTTCCATTTTCTACCATAAAGTAACTAGCTACTTAATAAAAAGTACAGTTCAAAGAGTTTTGAAGTTTAAGACCTAAAACATGCAGCAGCGTACAAACTCTATGGACTAATGAGTGTTAAATAAAGAAATGCATACGTCACATGCCTATTGGTAAAGCACCCCGAGGACGTGCAGCAATAAGAAAATTTGTTGCAAAACCAATAAGGTGAACTACTTGAAATCTGAACATATTTTAATAGATTTTATAGCTTCCTGTGTAGCACCACATCCTTTGCATTTTTTCATCAAATTGTGAGTGTAAAACTGATGGGAAGAAAACTTTAAATAAAATCCATCAGCAGTTTCTAGTTGAGTGAAGAGTACTTTTGACTTTATGTTTTTTGTATTCTTTTACTTTTTTAAAAAAATTGTCACTAAAAGGTATGTGATTTGGCCATGACAATGGAGCTGTCTAGGAGTCTTTCAGTGAGATGTTTTCTACTGGAAAATATCTGAGATTTTGTAGCTCAAATTCAAGTTTTTATTTCTAGCTGAAAGAAAAACCATCAGACTTACCAATTTTGAGCTAGCCATTTCATGTGTGAGAAACCCATGCGGACAGCCAAGAATTTTCACTCTTGCTGGGGTATTAGAGTTGTCTCCTGTAAAACAAGTAAGTAACATATTCAGCAGACTCTTGTCCGGTTTTGGTTGGGTCAGTCTCTACTAATGGAGCTGGTTCCATGCTATATAAACAACCAATTGGCAAGAGAACATCTCTGTTCAGAGCACTCACTGAAGTATTGAAAGTTGAGCTTTAGGTAGGAACTGGACAGAGATGAGTTGAAACATGCTTTTTAATAGGTAAAGTGACTCTCTTTAAGCACATGTTTTAAATCTATGGTTAATTTTTTGCTTGTCTGACTCCAGAAGCTGATATAAAAATGTGATAAATACCAATATTTGGGGGACTGGACAGCTTTTTATCATGTAGCTCTAGTATAATGTCAATGCCTTTGTTTGAAGTCACAAATTAAATATCTACCCCTTCTGCCATTTTGCAGTATTTTATTTGTAGGAGTTTCTGGGAAGATGCTCAAGTCCCCATTGCCAATTAAGTGCCTGGCATGAATCTTAACCACGGAGCTGGTCTTGCTTCCTTATGCTAGAGGCAAATTACGTAGCATCAAGATTTTGAATTTATGTTATGTGTGGGGTTTTTTCCTTATTTGAGAACTAATCCCAGTTATGGTGTTCGATACTTAAGGGTGCAGATAGGACAGCTGAAGTGAATCAGCAGCTCCTCAGGGTGGGCTGGCTGCATGCTCTCCCTTTTGCTTTGTTGGATTTTTTTGCTGGCTGGGCTCCCTTTCTCCCAGCTCAGTGAGCTGAATCACCTCGCCCAGGGCTCAGCTGAGAGCCAGACCAGCTGCAAAAGAAGAAGAGTGGGCGGTGGGCCCATCCCACTTGAAAAAGCAAGCTATTTAATTTGCCTTTGTTCTATCACCTAAATACACCTTAATTTCAAGATTTTAATGATTTTTAATGCTATTCCTCTAAGCATTTTTTTTCATCTAAATCCATGTTTTTAAGACTATCCATCTTATTACTAGAACACGAAGATATTGTGTTATGGAATTAAGAAAGCCAAAAATTACACAAACTTTTGCAGATTAAAACCAATTGTAAAGTCTTCCAGTAAAATGCTTTTTGGTTTTAAATCTAGTAGGTGAACTGCCTCAATGCCAAAGGGCTAAATCTGCCCAAAGATCACTGTATGTCTGAACTGACAAGCGTGTTTCAGTGTGGGAAATCAGAAGTGAGTTAACTCAAACTGACCTCTAATGATCATCTACATCTCTTAACATCTGCATTTATTTTGAATAAATGAAGACTGACTCAAATATCAAGCTTCCTTTTTTTTTTTTTTTTTTTCTTTTTTTAAGCTGTTTCAATTCCCATAAAAGCAAGCAAGAACCCTTATGGTTTACAATGCAGTCTTTTTGTTTACATTTAAATTGAGATGCATGTGTAAAACTCAGGTGTGAGTAAAGTGGTATGCTAGTAAAGGGATGCCTCAGCCTGTCCAACACTTCTGTGCCTTGGGTGGGAGCCAGACCTCTCAAGGGATGTTGTGATCCTGGCACTGCAGGACAGCTGCATAAAGCATAGAAAATTCTTACTTTAATGTTGTCTTTTAATTTGAATATTAAAAATAGTGAGTAGGTTGTTATGATGAAACTGCTACATTGGACTGGAAACTTGGGTTCATACTTTCAAGTGTTTCTTAATGTTCATTTAATGCTGACTTGGGAGAGTTGGGGGATTTCCATCAATTTTAATCTAGGAGACTACATTTTAATTCCTAATGCATATTTATGATCTCTTCAAAGGATTTTTTTTTCTTTTCATTAATGTAAGAGACACTCATAGTTTGCTTCAAAAGATAAAGGATATTTTAGTTCAGCTAGTTAATCTGTAATTCCTGATCCCCACTTCAAAACAGCTTGTTGAAACTACAGGTTGTTCTTGATAGAATTAGATCAGTAAAGCAGCAGTGAAAATGTGTTGCATGTAACAAATCACTACACCAATGCTGAAATCCTTTGTAAAGAGGAACCCAGCACTTGTTATGAAATGTCTTATACTGTAGATAGCTGCTCAGCATAATTTATGAATATGTGTAGTTTTCTCACTCTGTACTTACAGCATGGCTATAAATCCGAGTGTCATTTTGTACAGGTTTTTCATATCTATGTCTACTGTGTCAGCCATTTGGCTGCAGGAAAACTGTACCACTTGCTCGTGGGAGGGGAAGTTAGCACTGTAGGAGACAGTTTGTCAGGACAGCGAGGTAAGTGTGCTGTTCTTATGTAAAGCTGTATTTTATGAGGTGAGCCCAGCTATCATACTGGTTTTTCATACAGTAACTCATTGGGTACTTCCTGCCTACCGAAACTCACTGAGAAGTCTTTTCTACCATGTCCTGAGGCAATGCAGTAAAAAAGAAAGGATTATTGATGGGATTTTCTAGAAACCAAACTGCAAGTAAATTTTTGATCTTATCTGGAAGTGAAGAAGGGTTGGACCAATACTAATTAATCAGCTCTACAGCTATAGATCCACAATTTCCTGCTCATTTATACTGCAGCTGTAGAAGTGGGAATATGTCTGTAGTGCATTTAGTAGCTTTAGAAATGTGGGAGTTAGCTATGTTCCCAGCAGCACCATAACCACATTCATGGGGAAGTTCCATGGAAGATAATTTTGTCCTTCTGAGAGTGTTTAGACACCTCCTGCAGAATTTCACATGTATTTTACTCTACTGCTTCCACTAATATGAGCACTAGTATCTTACACTGCTCTGTGCCCCATGGTTTTGCCTTCCAGTTGCTTCAGTACTAGTTTCAGTGTTGCATTGCCTGGAGCAGTAAGTATCCATTTTTCTCAATAGAATTAAATTGAATAAAAATAGCATTTTTTTTTTAGGTGTTAAATATCTTTTATGTTTTATCTTTTTTAATAAAGCTTTTTTGTGCACATAACTCTTCAGAAATGCTTGTAAAATCCAATAGTCCCTCTTCAACCTTAAATCATAGAATCATAGAATAGTTAAGGTTGGAAAGGACCTTAAGATCATCTAGTTCCAACGCTCTTGCCATGGGCAGGGACACCTCTCATTAAACCATGCCACCCAAGGCTTTGTCCAACCTGGCGTTAAACACCACCAGGGATGAAGCATTCACAACCTCCCTGGGCAACCATTCTAGTGCCTCACCACCCTAAATGACTGAATAATTACAAAATGGCAACACAAGATATGACAGTAATGCTGGAAATCCACTACCTCATATTTGCACGTCTACAAATGAATGGCACTATAAAGACTGAATCTGTCATACAAACGTTAATGGGTCCAATGTCATTCTTTCAGCACAGATAGTCAGCATAAATCATTTATAGCAGACTGATGTCTTTCTGTTACATGGAACAGGACATCAACTCCTGTTTTCTAGTGGTTTTGCATCTGTGAAACAAGTTCACATTGAACGAAAGAACTTAAGCTTTTAAAAAATATGATGTAATTTATGCTCAGATAAAAAGTATTGACTAAATATATAAGTTCTGGTATAAATATTAAAAGCTATCAAGGAGAACAGGCTGAAAAAAGTACTTTGTGATTTGGAGTGAAACTGCTATCCCATGAAGCTTCCTGGTCGACCATTCCTGGGTGATGCCATGTGCCTTCTTGGTGATGAAGCTACCCAGTGTTGGGAACATGAGAACTTACCTGTTCTTGCCAGGGAAACTCCACAACTGCACTGCTGAATTAAAAGCTGGTGCATTCTGCTTCTGCCTGTGAATTTTATGGCACATTTACACTGGTGGAGCTGCTGTGATGGCTTTGTGCCATCACATGGCTAGCTTTGAGCTAGCTCAAGTCATGTGCTAGAGTTTCATGGCAGTACGGAGCTCAACAATCTGCAGAACCCATGCAAGTAGCAGAGTGAATATACAAATAGTTAGGCTCCAAATGCTTTGGAGGGATGGCCACACAACTACCAGCACCTGGTGTAGCTGGTGTTAAAGCTAAGTAGCATGCATCTGTGCTGCAGATGGTCTTATATGAACCTATGCCCAATGAGGTGTCAGAGCACTTCAGCTTCCCACCTAATACAAGTCTGATTGAAAATCCATTTGCTAAAAAGACTTTACTGTCTAGAAAGCTTACTGCCTTTGGGAGGAAGAAAGGTGACTCCTTGAGAAGAACTTCTTGAGACAAAGAAGAAATGATATTAAATTTGAGCTGAAACTCAAGTACAAATAATACCTAATCACTGCAGAAGTCTAAATATTAACAGCCCCCTGTGCTCTTTTGCAAGGACAAACATTTCTTTCTAAATCTCAACAAAGCAAGCTTCTTATGTGGGTCAAATGGAAATCCTGTTTATTAAAAAGCTGCTAAAGACAACTAGATTTTTAATTTCAATAGAAGAGGCTTCTCTGTGATCCTTGAAGGCATGCCAGTGGACTCTTCCAGCAGATGCCTCAGTAAACAACAAATGAATCACTGAGGTGCTCTAACAAGGATTGATGTGTCCACCCAATTAGAGGGATATAAAGAGTGCTTCCTTGAAATTCTGGGTTCATTTGGGTTGCTCTGCTATTTCCGCAATCCAGCACTGAAGCATTGCTTCAGGGGTATTGTTGGCCTCAGCAACTTGCTTGTGTGCATTGTCCTAGCTAGCAAGTCCAGATTTTGTACAAATACTTCTCCTAAGAAGACTCAAACATTGAAATAAAAAAAGAAAAAAAAGCCTCTCAATATCTAAGTCAAATCAGTCACTGCTGCCTGTTTAAGCTAAGAGCAAGATCTTCAAACTTGGTACTGCTACAAGCATGATTGACAAGAATCTTTGAACATCTGTTTTCAGAGGCTTGCAATTTCTCAATTTTACATGGGTTTAATTTTCTCATGCCTAAAATATGTGCAGTTTTGAGAGGTGAGAAGGTGTAATGAATCTTGTATGGTGTGATTTGTACAACTGGTCAGATGGAGCAATGCATGGAAAATTCATTAAGTATTTTAAGACTGTTTTCTCTTTCTCTTGGAACAATGTTTCCATTTTCCATTTCAACTGTACATGTAACTTGCACCGCTTCAGAAGGAATTTCCTCACGTCATCTTAAAAGAAAATTAAAAATTAGACCATTTTCTCTCTATACAGAATATTTTTATTCCCAGACAAATAGTTCAATTGTTTCCACAGAACAACACATAAAGTAGCCAAAAGAAGGACATCATGCAGATCAACAACAAGGCAAAGATCAGGGTATGTTTTGTTTTTCAACCAGCTGCTGCATCAACAGCCATGGAGCCCTTCAAGACATTAAAGGGTATGTTGCAGGTACTACTTATTTAAGGGTTCACCCTGACAAGAATGGTGGCAACTTGAAATTCCCTGACCATGCTTCCAGGAAAACTGTATCAGTTATTATATCTTAAGACAGTTAGATAATTGTACCTGAAATTTCATTTCCTCAACCACAAATGAAACCCCAATGCTTTTAACAAATTGCCTAGGCCAAGCAATAAATCATACAATACAGCTGATTAAGGTATGCAGCTGTTATAAAGGATGTTTTAACTCCTCTCTTCTTATTGCTTGTTTTTGTCCCTTTGGTGTGATCTGGGTCTTAATAGTGAATTTGAACTTAACTGTGGTTAGCAGCATTTTGAATTTAACTATAGTTATTTGCCTGGTTGTATGACAATTTGAAGCCTTAGTTATCATGTGTGAAGGTCCTTACCACAAAGGACTAGTAGTTCTCTGAAATACAGTATTATTATTACTTTAAAGATTTTGCTCTGTTCTGTAGGTTTTATAAAAATTGATAAAATAGTGTTGCAGTTCTTACTGAGTAGCTTAAGAAGCAAACTTGAATGCCTAAATAAAAAGCCTTGATGTGCACAACTGGTGGAGAAAGCTAAGCTCCTCAGTTCTCCTAATTAGGTCCTGAAGATAATTAGCTGACTGTACTTGGATATCGTTATCGTATCTCAGGTATGACAGAGATTAAAACAATCGGAGGATTTCTTTGAAGCAAAGATGAGAAATGTGAGTTACAAACAGATTCTGTAAGGTACTGCCTTTCTTCTTTGTATGCCCAGAATCCCAATACACCATATATTCAGTGAAGCTCTGGACGATATTTCAAAAAAGTTATAGATATTGAAGATTGATTTAAGCCAAGCATACTGGAGAAAGTAACTTCAAACTCAGGTCTGTGCTGTCTTTTAAGCCAGGGAACCTTCCTAGCTTGTCATTTGCCAACTCCTGATTTTTCTTACCCAGCAAGGCTTTATTTAATTAATAGGTTGGTTGTGTTGGGGATGATTTGATCTCTTATTTCCACTGTTTATGTAATCAAGTCACTGACCCACCGTGGAATTCAGTAGCAGGCAGCTGTCATACAGAGTGTATGTGCCTTATGTCACTGGCCTTCGTGTCCATAAACTTAAATGCTGCTGCCTGGCCACGGCTCTGCTTGACAAATCTGCCTGCTTGCCAAGTCCTTGAGGGCATAAAATAATTGACCTTTTTTTTATTTATTTTTATTTTTATTTGTGAGGTTTTCCCATTAGAATGGAAAAACACAAAAAAAATCAGCACAGTAAAAATATTCTGGAACAACTTAAAAAAATATCTCACTACAGTAGTGAGTGAGGCCTCTGTATTTAAAATAATCTTAATAGAATGAAATACTAAAGTGAATGGAAAAACAGATGAACCTTGACTTGTATTTAATCCATTTCTGTCTGCCAACATTTCAGGGGTTTTTCAGAGACTGTTTCACTTCTGCTCCCTTTGGGCAACTGCTTTGGGGCTGGACCAACATAATGAACAATTCTTCATTAGGTCAGATAACGGGGAAGGGGAAAAAAATAGATAAGGAAGGCTTTGTAGAGGGAAGTTTGATTGTAAAAAACTCCTTGATTTTAACTCCTGTTCAGTGCCAGACCTAATCCAGCTGCCTGCAAGCCATCCTGTATCTTGACCCGACCTTTTTCAGCCCTTTGGGAGGTACCATGTAGGTGCAGACACTTACTCTTCCTTGATAAGGGGATTGGAACAGAAACCGTAATCTGTTTGTATGAATTAAGAATGGCCTTGCTGCCTTAAACAATCTCCTGCCTTTTTTATCTTCCTCTCTCCTGAGCTCCCCAACCCCCCCAAACTCCAAACCAAAATGAGGTAGTAAAGGTTGTTTCGTGATGCAGTCTCTCAACACAACATGTAATATCTCCCAGTCAGGGCGACTTTCCCCTGTCTGGCACTTCTGTGTTCTTGCTGTGGGGACATTGCCCTTGCAGTTTGGCATGATTGTCCTACCTCTTTTCACACAGTGGCCCCTTTCAAAGATGATTTCATCTCTAGTTAATTATTGACGCAGACATCTCTGCCATGGGAATCCCTCTTTAGTGGTTTCCTCATCCTTCCCCAAGAGCTTCACGTCTTTGGATCTCAAAGCTTTCCCTGTAATCAGTTCCCATCCCAGTTCTACTTCTTGTAATCCCACATGGTGTGAAATAGTCCCTGCCTGAATATAGGCTCCTCTTCATGCTCAGCTCCTCTCCTTCATCCCCCTGCCCTGTATTCACTTCTGCTTGGTCATAGCTTAGGTGAGAGACTGCCTGGTGCTGCCAGGGTTCACGGAAAATATACTTCCAATAGACAGAGCAAAGCTTGCAAAACCCTTGCACCAGGGCACAGGATAGTTTGTTCTGGCAGGCTGTATGCCCCATAGTCCGCCAGCTGGCAATGATTCTTTTGTGTATTTGTAGTATTTCTGGAAGTACTGATACTTCCTTACTTTCAGTTTATTTTGAGTCCTTGCTTACTCATCCTAAGGTTTATCGCATCATTTTTTTCACTAAGGGCTCTAGCAATGAATGGAGCCTGGTAGGCATGCACCACATGCTGTAACATGTGCAGCACGTCTTTGAGCAAGGAGTTCTTTTTGTTCATTGAACCATTAGCAACTTCTTCAGTTGCACTGAGTTAAAATTCTCTCATGGGTTAAAAAATTCTCTGGAGTAGTTCACCCCACTCCCCCCAGGACAATTACAAGTGAGTACCTCAAACTGCAAACACTTTCATTTCAATATTAAAGTTTTCTATGTGCTTGGTATGTTGAAAGTAGTAAATACTTAAGGTATGTAAAATGGAAAGAAATTACATAACAGTTTCATAGGCATGTGAGGAGACCTAAATTTGCTCAATCTTGCTCTGCTGCCCAAAGATCCTTTTTTACCTTGCAAATACAGATGAAAACATAGAAGTGTATCAGACCATTCATCTCTTGGCAGCTTCTAGGTCTGTTACAAACTTTTCCTATTGTCTTAAGACATTTTTCGTTCTTAAGTAGACATTTTTAGCTGCTGGTTTTGGTTGTTTTTTTCCTTGCATTTTGGGATACATTCTTAGAAACGAATGACTTATATCAGGAACTCCTAAATCTTTTCCCTCCCATTCCTGGATCACCTCACTGCTGCCACTGTCAATGTTGAGTAATAATGAGTTTTCCTGCAGTCATTTCATGTCACTCTCTATAAACAGCTTCTGTTTGCATCAATTTGACTCTTTAAGGACTTTCTATTCCAATCTGTAGGTGCACACACACACACACACACAAAACCCCACAATAATAAAAAAAAGGATGGAGCTGTCTGTCTATATTTCTATCTTATTGTGATGTTGTGGCTGATTCCTTCAAGGTAATACTGATTAAGTATTGTCTACATCACTTTTTAAATTTTACTTTTTTGAAGGCACAATAAAGCTGCACCACTTAAAATGACAGACTTCTTTTAAACTATGTTAGTCCTACTGAAATGAGTATTTCTGGGATGAACTTCCATGCTGCCTCTCTTATTTGCAGATTCCATATCAAAATACCAGTTAGAACTAATTCTCTTACTGAGTGTTATTTTTACTGGATGAGTGCAGACCACCTGCTGTTTAAGCTTGAATTTTCATTACTGTCTATGTAAGCTTCATTTTTGACACAGTGATCAGAAGGTGACAGTTGCTTGCTTGGAAATACTTATCAAATAGCGCTATGGCACTGATGTCTTTGCATGTAAAACACCTTTCTTATAGCATAAGTGGACAAGACCATGTTACTTAATTTCTCCCAATAAATGCAGGATGGAAGTCGTAAGATTGACTATGTGAGGTACTACTTCTTCAGCTTGTTGCGCTGAGCCTCTGTTGGTGCTCTGAAAGTCCATTTCATTACTGTGAGAAAGCACTGCTCATGCTGAACGCACTTGAATGTAATTCAGATGCGTGGAAGGTCTTTTTCAAGTTAAGACATGGATCAGAGTATAAAAATTAAGGAGTCAATTTAATGAAGAGCAGAGGAGATGTAATTCTTGGGTTCTCATTTTTATTGTGTACCGTGGAGTAAACACCGTAACTGTTTTTAGCAATAAGACCAGTGCTTCTATGATAGAGTGGCAGTTTATTTTAGGTTCTCTTAAATTTGGAGAATTTCTTTTTCTAAATATATTTTATATTTTACAGTGTGTGGTATATTCCCTGTTGCTAGTCTTAATACTGCCTTTCCGGCATTGTAATCCAATTCACCAAGGTAGTTTCCGTCTCTCCTTCAGGAAGAAGTAGTAATGGCACTCCTTTCTTTTAGCATGCCTGGGGGGATCCCATGGCAAATTATTTTCCAGCTTTGTACTTCACTTTAACAGGGTTTTTTACTAATATTGAAATGGTCATATTCATTTGGAGTTCCTGTCTTTATCTCTTTGCAATGGTCAGCATGTAGGATTGAAGCTTAGGTTTCTCTGTCATTTGGGGACTCTTCATTTCAAAGTCTTTTCAAGTCAATAGAGCAATCTAAATCCAGATGAGATAGGGCCAACTTCTTATATAGTTGCTGGTTTCACAGAATGGACACAGCTTGAAGAAGGGACAGTTCTGATCCCTCAGGTCATTAATTCTTGCAAGATCCGATGTTAAACCTTGAGTTAAAACTGAGGTTTGAACCAGTTTAGGTCAGGAAGCAGCACACATGCCCTCTGGATCCTTTTTTCTTGCTCAGGCTTGTACCAGGCATATTTCAGACTACTCTGGTATGCAGGTGGAATTTTGTATGTTGAAAGATGAAATGTTGATGATTTCCTACTCTTTTTACTTTTCACCTCAGAACTGTTACATGCAGGGTGATGGCAAACACTTCTGTGCAGCCTTTAGGTAGCTTTTCCTGGTTCTGATTCAAATTCCAGTGGTGCCTGTGTGGCTGCTTGTATGGAGAGTTTGTAGGGAGCAGCCAATCTCCTTTTCTGCTGTTAATTCATCCAGAGCTTACAGTCATCCTAAAGTTGTAGATATTGAGGCCTCTAGCAGTGCAACCTGATATCTGGCCTTAGATGTTTAAGTGAGTTCTGCTGGAGTACTTTAAAGGTATTCCAACACCAAAGTTAATGATGACCTGGTGACCTACGAAGTGCCTATTTTCTTAGATTACCCAGTGCTGATAGAGATCTTTAGATAAAATGCAGATTGGCTTAAAAGAACTTAATACACATGAAATGTCAAGCTGTTGAGGTACTCATGAAGTGATTTTTAAAAATGTAAGTTCTTTACTATGCGTTTCTCTGTCTCATACTATGTTGCACGAATCCTGTCTACTTTTCTTCCACTTTTCAGTTAGCTTGTATCTATATTCAGCTCTGTTATTTGAAAACTTTTTAATTTATCATGGCTTCATTTCCTGCACAATTTCTGTCTTCCCAGGCTGATGTGCAGTATGCATGCCTGCTCTGCTGATGCTGTGTTGTGAAACTTTCAGAAGCTGTGCCTTGGGAAGCGGGAAAGATAGGCTGTTATGCTGGGAGGGAAAAAAAGCCCAAGCCAGCCCCATCTATAAAATGGTTGTTTCTCAGAACCAGAGTGGTCGTCTTCTCCTCTGAAAGAGGTGAAACCTGGGCTGTGTTTGTATCCTTTCTTCACTTACTTTTTAGTGGAAAACTGTTGACTAATGCCACATGCTGAGGGAGTAACTGCATATGTGCTACCTGTGCTGTACCTTTCCTGGATAGGAAAAAAATTATCCTGACATTAGCCAAAAGTCTCTGAAAGTGTTAGCAATTGTGACCCAACAAAAAAACAGGGTCTGGAAAGACAATTCTATGAAGCATTTACTTGAGTCTTCCTTCTGTTCACACAAACCAAAATTAGCAATGTCAATGTAGACGACATTGGGCAGTTATGCCACACATGGATTTATGAGCTTGCATAAACATCTTGCTATTAAAACTTTAAATATTTACACTGAGATTCTGCTGCCTTCTGGATTCTTGTGAGCACTGAGGTTGTTTTTTTAAATTGAGAATATTCTAGGATTGGCATTTTAACATAAAACTGCCTCAGTGCTTTCTAATTGATGGTTACAGATTAATTTACCTTACATCAGGGCTTAAGTGATGCTTAATCCTTTTATAGCTTTAGCAAAGACTGAGCATTTGGGTATGATTATGTAGCTTTGAAAAAGGAAGTTTGAAATAGGACATTGAAGCAAAATTAAGTAGAGCTCAGGGTGTTGGCTTTTTCTGATATCTCCATGTTTGAATTCTGCAACAATTGGGCATATTTCTGTGTGGGGCCCTAAGGAAATCAAGGCTTGTGCTGACTGTTCCTCTTACGGGCCCAGTATAAATTCCCCTAAGTGTGACTCCTATTGGTTTTGGTGAGACCTGAATTGGGGCATTAAGGAGGAAATCACTCTAGCAGTTCAAACTTTAAACTTTTTTTTCTGTTTAGCTGTACATGCATATAACAAAACATGCCCTCGGCTTGCCAAACATTATCCAGTTGGCAATCACATGGCAAACAACATGCTGAAGGTTAAAAGACTGTCTGTTTTAAACAACACTTTCCGTGCTTGATGCAGTATTTCCCTCTTAATTATGTAGGGAATTAGCACTGTTAAGTAGAGGCAAATAATTGCCATGTGAGTGTGCAGATTTTCTGAGTAGAAGTATTTCTTTAAAATATTAGTGCAGTAGAAATGGTGAGTGGTGGGAAATAAGAAGCAAACGAGTATCCTGATGGAAGGACTGGCTTATAAACAACTGGGTGCTACACTTGAATATGGTGGGAACTGGATGAACTGCAGAGTGCCAAACATCACTCGCGTAATGCAGTGACAGCTCTTTTTAACACAGCAGCAGTGGCCCAGTCAGTGTGGAGAGGTGGGATCATGGGATGATGCAACTTGTGCCGGGAAAGCAAAATTATAGCTCCAGTTGTCTGCAGTGGATCTTTTAATTTTAATATTTTTAGTATAATTTCAATTAATTCAAATAACAAGCTAACCTAACCCTATCTTTTCCCTCTTTCAGAAATCTGGAGGGAGGTAAAAGAAGGATTAAGTAATAACCTAGGAATTTTACAGTGAACATGGATGTTGGCTCTGTTGCTGTAGCTACATCATCCATCTCAACATACAGTAGCTATGGGAACAGAGCTATTGGGCCTTGCAAAAGGAATGCAAACATTTCACTTCTGGTTTGCCATTTGTCAGAGTCCTTTTCTCAGAAGTCTTAACATAATTTCCATTCTGATCTTAGCTTGTTCAAGCTTAAAAATCTACCTGTGGCATCTCCCTCCTTCAGAATCAATCTCAAGGCAAACAGGTCTCTTTTCTCCACATTCTTACAAGTCTTTTTATCAAATTCTACTTTGTTGATTTAGTTTTGTTGGGTTTTTTTCCTCCTTGACTGAGCAAGGACACTGAGTGTAATATAGCTATAGACAACAGAGGAAACCAAATGGGCAAACCAAAAAGAACAGTTTCTCTAGCATCACAAATAGCTTCACTGCTTTGGACACGCCTGCAGTTGGGCTGCTTCGTCACAGTGTTGCATGTGTGCTGCTAGCACAAATGCTCTGTTTATCCTGGATCTCAGAGAATATGGTGCTGGTGAACAATTAAAGAATGCTTGATGTAATTAGAATAGCTTGTTAAAATAAATAGTAATAATAAACTTACTGTGTTTCAGAAAATGTAGCAATCAGCTGCAAGGAGTAACAGCCTATATATATATAAATTCTTAAAAATAATGTAATTTAAATTGAAACAAATGAAAGTTATAACTGTTTAGTGGGTTTTTTTTGTTTGTTTTTTGTTTCTTGGTTTTTTTTGCACAGCATCCTGACATATGCTGCAAAATTCTTACGTTTTCCTGGCTGAAAGATTTACAAAATTAGATGTATGTTATAGGTATATTAGGCTACTTTACCTGAGCACTATTAAACATCTGTAGGCTCAGGAAAAAACAGAAGTACCATAAATATTGCTCTCTCAGAAAACTACAGGAAAAGAAATAGGGCATTTGAAGCAAGATACTTAAGTTGACAATGTTAATAGCATGACACCATCAAAACTTGGCCTTATACATTGTAAGCAATTTACCAAAGAGAACTGTTACATTCAAGATAAAGACAGCCACAGTGTCCTGGTTTCTGAGAGCAGGATCTAGTTGAGTTTGAATCCCAAGAACTTGATTCAGGCTTACAAGTTTTGGCTCCAAATCAAAACAGTAACATCCCACTTCCTAGGAGATGAATTAAATAAATCACCCGTGAAGCCTTTTTCTGTTTCTCACTTCTATCTATTCTACTTGAACTAAGATTTCTTATTAAAATCACCATGGATACATGATCCTTATAATCCTGTGAGTTTTTTTCTGATTGTCTGCTTAGCTGCAGGAAGTTAACTAACTCTGTGCCTAAGAAAAATGAGCTGCTGCCCCTCTCCCAGATCACCAAATCAAGGCAGCTCACTTTTGAATCAATGAGTATTTTGACCCAGTTCCACCACGGCAGACGCATTTCACAGTGCTTCATGTCTATCCCAGTGGCATCTGGGGTATGTGCTCTGTCCTGCACGGTGTTTTGCAGTAGCAGAGAAACAAACAATGGTGTGGGAAGTGGCTTAGGCTTCTTTGGAAAGAGTGGAGTAAGGATTCAGAAGCAATTGCCCTGACTCAGCTCTTTCACAAAGACCTGCACATACTTCAGCAAAAGAACCCCAACAAAACCCATTATTCAAACAGTATGATTGCTATGGATCAGTGGATTTACTGGTAAAATCAGTTCCTGGTGTGAAAATATGAATGTGTAGCCTCTGATTTCCTACCCTGTTGCTTATAGGCATGAATTTGAGGCCTTTAAACTTGGTGACATACAGTACATTGGGCAAATTGGTGACATACAGTACATTGGGCAACTCAGACAATGTTGAGAGCGTCTCCTGGGCTGTCCACAGCTGGCTGCTGGATAGGCAGCGATCAGGAAATAAAGGCAAGGACTGAAGATCCCTCTCTAAGTAATGAGCAGTATTTTGTACATCACCATAGTGCTGTCATTATCTTCTACTGGTATGGGCTTTTTGTGAAAATTAGCATAAATGACTTATGCTGTATGTGTGCTTTCATGGTTCCTTCTTAGCAGCACAGATGCCGTGTCATTACGTGCTTCTCAGTGGAAGAGGCTGCATTAAAAATTACTTCTCTTACTGCTTAATGTACTGCAACAAATGCTGTGCAGATCTGTAAATTGAGACATTTGTTCTTCATTTTTAGCAATGCCCTTTCCCTGAACTCGTTTAATGAGACAGAGTTGTAAGATGTTTGTATGTTATCCAGCTGGACTGGGCTCATGATTTTTGAACTCTGACTCTTACTACATTCTCATTTTAAAGTGTCCTGTGTCAAAAGTGGCAGCTATCCTCTTAAGGCAGCCTTGTTCCACATAATACCACTCTAATGTTGTAAGCACTGTAATAGACAGAAAAATGCCTGAGACTGGGAGAATTTGGGAATTTCTTTGTTACTGAAGTCCTTGACAGCTGTGTTTCATAAAAGTGATGCGGCACTGTAAGTGAGAGGGAGGGTAATTTATGAAAAGTAGTTCATGAACGGAAATGTGACATGCAGCAGAAGGTGACAGTGAAGAACAGAAGGCTATGCAATTTATTATCCCTGCTTGTCACAGAAAACACGACCAGAAATCAGTTCCAGCATATAAATGCAGTTTATGTAATTATAGCAATATGAACAGTTATAAAAGTAGAGAAGTATAGATTATTGCCTCAGATATTTGTTAAAATAATCATAATAATAAAAAGTATGTTGCTGAGTGATCAAACCATTTTCTATCTGCTCAGATTAAACTCAAAGTGAGAATTTTTTAACTCATTAAACAATTTTTATGCCCCTTTCCTGCTGAAAGTAGTGACAAATATAGATTGCTGAAATTCCTAGGTCAGCTAAACATCTCAACTCAATTACACTGAATAACCTTTTATCAAGAATGAGTTAAGTATGCTGCTTTTTTTGTATACTTTGCTGTTAAATTTCATTTGATACCTTGCTGGGCCTAATCTTGTGCATTCAGGCTGTGCCACTGCCTCAGAGACACCAGGCACTTTGAGCAAGCCAGGCTTGTGTCCAAACAGATGCAGAGAACCAGTTCTGGAGTTGATACTACTGGTCTAGAGAGCTTTTGTTTACTGTTTGCTGTTTTGTTTTGGTGTTTTGCTAATGCTGTACGTTTCTTACCTAGTCCTAGACAATGTCTTACACCTTTGTACAGCATCTAATGTAATGGTACATTATCTAACTTACAGCTGTAGGTGGGGAGTGCTTTTTGTTTGCAAGGACATCATGGAAAATAAGGTGAAGGGTGGTCATGTGGTAGATTATTCCTGCTGTTTCTGAATATGAGATGGATAAATTTCCTATAAATCATTTTATCTAGTTATCTATTCTTTCTTCTGTCCCTCTCCTCCAAATCTCTTTCTCTGAGTGTTTTCGTCTAGTAACTCCAGCTTCTTCTATAGGGTCTTTTGCTTCATGCCAGTGCAAATGAAGCAGGAAGATGATGTTAACTGGTACCAGGTTAGTAGAACGAGGCACTTTCCATGCTGAACATGCATAACACAGTTTGGAGCCAAGGTACTCTGTCATGGTAACAGAGAGCTAAGCAGCAATACAGACCATTCTTACCCTGTATATAAGTTGCTTTGGGTTCTTAGAACAAAGGACCTCTTGTCTTTGTGT
>JBCJKH010073015.1:0-24188 GCA_039877255.1 Loriculus beryllinus | reverse complement strand
CCTGCAGCAGCTTCAGGGATGGATTCATGCCTCAAGCCCCTCCTCGAGGCTGGAGGGACTCTGGCTCCCCCCACCAACCCGGAACCGGGCACCTGCCCTCGGGCTCCCTCCTCATCCTCCGGAGATCCCCCCCGCCGCTTCCCTCCTGCCGAACGGGGCAGTGCTTTGCGACGGGATGCGGGGTGGGATGGAGCCCTTACCTGCAGCCCCCGGGTGGGATGCGGGCGGATTGAGCTCTCAGCCGCCTGAGGATGCAGGATGGGATAAAGCTCTTAGCTGCGGCCCCAGGGTAAGATGGAGTGAGATAGAGCCTTTACCTGCTGCCCCGGGGTGGGATGCAGGGCGGGATGGGATCCTTACCTTCGGCTCCCTGGCTGCCACCTGGCTGGTGGAAGCACGGAGCTGGAGTTGGGAAACGCTGCAGAGGCAGGGGAGCTCCTGAATTGTCAACCTCGGGTGCAGTTAGGAGGAGAGAGATTATATATATGTATTTCCATACCTGTACATCTTGAGCACTGAGTGGGAAGGGAAGGATGGCATTCAGAGGGAAAATTCCCAGCTCCTGCTCTCAGCACCCACGGTGAATATTGTTTACTGATGGGTTGGAGCCGAGACCCTCCTACCGCTGGGACATTGATCCGAGGGGGTTTTGCTTGGGAAAGGGAAAAAAATCGGTGATCTCAGCCTTTCTCCCAGGGGTAAGGAGCCCCGCTCTTAGGAATGGTGTTTGACCTTTAAGCGTTTATTGGCTACCGAGGTTAAAATAAGCTTGAGATAGAAGTAAAAATAGCTTGCCGAAAGGTTAAATCAAAGGTTAAATTTGTTTTTCCTAGGAAAATTGAGGGCTGATGGCCAAAAGTGAAGGCTTGGAGTAAAGCATGGGAGGGTACATGTTAGGTCTGTAGGCAGGGAGATGCAATTCACTTGAAGTACTGGTGGCTGCTGGTAGTGTTTGACACCCAAGTTTGGGAAGTTGGTGGATGAGTGGTCCCCAAAGGAAGGGATTTCAAATAAGATGTGGTCTTTGCCTGTTTCTGGGTGTTGGGTACAAAGACTGATGTGCCCATAGCAACTGTTGATTCTCCTCGGAGCTGGGGATGCTGAGAGACCTGTAGGATGGGGCAGCTGACTGTGGGCAAGGAGATGGGTCCCTGTGTCCCTGTATCCCTGTGTCCCTGCCTGCTTCCTCCTGCCCGAAGGCAGGGGTGGCCCCGAGTGCCCGCACTAACCTTTCTGAGTACCTGTGCTCTGTCTGGGCTTGCTGAAGGAAAAACATGGCTAATTAGAGGGTAAGGAGTCAGAAGAGGCAAGCAAAGTTATAAATGTCAGTAGTAAAGGAATAAAACCAAAAACATCCCCTTGTAGACCTGGAAAAGGGCAAAGCACAGGAAGTAAACGGGGCTTGGCTTGTTTTAAATTTAAATGAGATGAAGTTTTGCCCCAGGGAGCCAAGGCAGGGGTGCAGTGGAGGAGAGGAAGAATGGCTCTCCCTTCACCTGGGCACTTGAGTTCTTGCTTAAGAGCAAGACAGCAGGCTGTCGAGAAGGCAGAGGAGCTGCAGGGACAGGCTCCCACTGCCCAGAAGAGGACAGTTCTGGGTACCAGGCTCGTGCCTTTCCACACTGACACTTCACAGGGTGACCAGGGAGGTTAGGAGAGGAACAGCGTGGCTTCCCCGCTCTAAGATGTACGGGCTGTGCACCAGGATCTGTTGGCACAGCCGCTGCGCATCCTTCGGTCAACAAGTTTGTTCTGCTGTTGTTGTTGTGAAATTGGGGCTGTGCCTGCATCGGGGGATGCTGCTGCTCCGTCAGAGCCTCCTATAGCAGTGCTTGGCTCCAAAATGGTTAATGAAAAGGAAATCCTATGGGGACAACCGTTGTACCATCAAGGCTGGGACCTTCCAACCCTCCACCCTTCCTACGGTTATGCTTTCTTATACCGGCCCTCTTACACTTTCTAACAACTGGCTGGTATTCCTAGACAGAGCAAAGGAATAGTTTAGGCAGAGGGGATGCACTGAGAGCAGCCCCTCAGCCCCACAGTACCCACCGGGATGCAGACAATGGGACGGAGGGGGGTGCAGGACCGGGTGTCCCCGGGTGTTGGGGGTCCCTGGGAGCGGGGTGCGGGCCGGCGGGAGCGGTGTGGGTGCCGCTGGGGGCACTCTCTTTCTGTTTGTGTTCCTATTTCTGTGCTGGAAGAACAAACAGGGAAGTGGTTTTTCTGCAGTCTCATTGCAGCTCGCAAACAGAGCACATCATTCAGCCGGTGTTGCTCAACTGTCACAGCGTCAGAGGTGACGGCAGAGGGGGGACCGAGCGCGGCGCATCCCCGAGCGTGCGGGTGGGCGCTGGGGAGAGGCGATGACATGATGACAAATACTTGGGGTTTTGGGGGTTTCGTACTGCAACTGATGCAGGTTTCTGTGCCTGTTCCCTGTGGGAGCAGCGAGCCCAGGCATGGATGCATTTCTCTGCTCACCACAGTCCAGAGTGGTTCATTCTCACAAACAGCCCCTGCATAGGATGTTGTGATGCTGCTGGGAGCTCCCATGTGGACTCGGTGTGCCAAAGAGTTTACTGGGGGCTGGGAGACACCACAATTCCCCAGGGATTGTGGAGGGGTCCGGAGAGGGTGAGGAGCTGTTTGCTGGATGAGGCTGAATGATGGTTTAGTGTGAATGGGAGCAGTGGGGAAGCAGGGCAGGAGCTCAGGGTCTGAGCATCTCTGTGTGTGAAGAAGAGTTCTGCTGCCTTCACCTCTCCCTGGTTGCATGGCTGGGCAGAACTGCATCTCCAAAAGCTCCTCTCCAGCCCCTCCCCTGCTGGACCAGGCAGCCTGAGGCCATCACCTCAAATCTCTCTAATTTGTCCTTGGCACTAGTGATTTACATTTGTTTAGGCTGATTGGGGGCCGTCATCTTCCTTGGTTTAGCATTTATCTGCCTTTCTCAGCTTGAACAAAGGCGATGCTGAACATGTGTTAAGTTTGAAGGCAGTTTTTGGGTTCGCATGCCTTAGAGCTGGGCTTTGCCTGTGGATTTGAGTTGCGGACTCTTCAGGGGGATGTTCATTTGTTTAGGAAAGAAACCCACATCTGTTTCTGTTTGAATTTTCTAAGCAAGCATACATAGAAACCTTCCTCTTGGTTGCTGGCTCTGTAAGAGCTGGGTTTTGGGCCAGGTTTGACCTAACAGTGACCTTCTCAAAGTGTTACAAATTGTTGGTATTTGTTGATGATTTTAATGATGATGCCATGCAGGGAATGGGTCACTTCAAGGTGAAATTAGCTTCTAATGTAAACAGAAGAGTCATTTTGGAGCAGAGGCTGTGTTTTGTGGAGCCTGGAAATGGCTCAGATGTGCACCCAGTGAATTGTTTCTATGAGCTCAGTGTGGGGCTCGTTGGGGCTGGAGCTCCAGCCCTTGGGAATGGGTGGGATGTGGCAGTGGGTCCCTGTGCTGGGTTCCAATGGCTTAGCCAGCCACCATCAGACTTTATAACCCTGTGCTCCAGGTGGAGAAATGGCTCAGTTAACTACTACAGTAAATCCCTCTGTTAAGGACCATACTATTTCACTGCTCAAGAAGATGAGTCCATCAGAAAACAGCATCTTCTTAGCACTGCCTGGAAGTTACCATTTTTTGAAAGGGCTTGGCTGAACCCTGTGGATTTTGCCCCCGATTTTGTTCCCTTCAGGCACACAGCGCCTGTGGGGCTGTTGTGTGCCATCCCCATCCCAGGCAGCAGTTGCTTTTCGTGCTGCTGTGTTCAGAGATGTCAGTGCTTTGCTCAAGCCAGGATTTCATTCAGAGCAATTTAATGCAATTTGGTTCAGAGGATGCTGTCTTGGATCCTGCCAAACAGTGGCAAAATGATTTTCTGAAGTAGAGCTGCTGTTTTACCTGCAGTGTGAACCACTGCTGTATGTGAATATAAATCCATACTGTTACACAGTGAGCATGTAACAGTATGTTGTGTAGGACACAAGCAGGATGCAAGGAACCAAGCTCAGCTAAAGGGATCTTCTCACGTTTGTATCGGAGCCAAAACCAGTCCCAGCATCCTGACAGCTGTGCTGTACATTAATCATGCACCTTTTTCCCTCCCTTGGAAGGACAGTGATGCCCATGGCACTGTCTTGCTGTAAAGGCAAAGATGGGAAGCACTGGAAATCCCACTGGTTATCAGTAGCATTTCTTTGCTTCAGCTCAGGTGTTTTTTTTCCCCATTGACTTTGGTTTATTTAATCTCTGTGATGAGGAACTGCAGGAGCAATAAAAGCATAGCTCCAGCTTTATGCTCTGTTTGCCACTTCAAACCAGTAGGAACCAGTTTAGAAGGTTCAGGTCGAATTCCCACTAACAGTAAGTAAACTGCAGTTAGAGCTGTCTTCAATATCGCTTTCCCCAAGCAAAATCTGGTGGCTGCTTGCAGCAAGGCTGGTTTAATAACATCTGTTTCCCCTGGAATCCATGGGGGAAAGTACTGATGTTGCCATACTCTTAAGGAACATTTTGAATCTTGTTTTGACAGGGTGATGCCTCACCACAACACTGCTAGTTAAAGGTTTATGATACTTGGTAGTATTATCCCTTATAAAGGTGTGATAAAACATAGCACATAGAGTGTAAAATACAGGCGTTGCAAAGGTTCTATATGCTTATGTGGGACTTTTCCTCTTGTTTGGGGGGATGGCATGCTCTAGCCTCCTATCCAGTCCGAGTGCTTCTAGTACCTGCTGTGACCAAAGCACACAAAAGCAGTGTTTTATTATCATTCCCACTTCCCAATTGCAGAAGCAGCAGTGTGTGTGCCATGTCAGCACCCTTAGGTTCTTACAGAGTATCTCAGAAACCACTAGGAAGGTGTCCACGAGGTTAACGTTGTTTTCTGCTGGTGTATTTTAGCTCACAGGCTCTTGGAGAGGTCTCTGATCCATGGGTAGCCCTTTCCACCCAGCACTCCCTAAGCCATGTATTGGGGTCACATGGACCAGCCACCAGCCACATTGATAAACTGGGGTCTTCAGAAGTTTAAAATCTCTTCCTCCTTTCTTTTTCCCTTCTTCTTTTCTTTTTCCCCTTCCATCTTTTCCCCCTTCCTTCTTCCTTCTTTCTTTTTCCATCACCTACTGATAAAGGTACTTAACTTTCAACTCCAAATGCTTGGTTCCTGAGGGGCAACTGCAGGAGAGCCCTCTGATTTCAAGTGCTTCTATAATTTGTTCATAGTCAAAAAGCAAACCAGCACCCAAGCTTGAAATGGGTCTTCTGTCCTCCCAGTTGGTGCAGTGGTACCCAGTGCCATGGTTAGTCTCTGGGTGGACGGAGAGCTCACAGCAGCTCTGCAGAAGCCGCTTGCTCACCCCTTGGGGCTGCACTGGAGCAGGCAGAGCAGCTCTGGGTGATGGGAAGCATGCTTCAGGCTTGGCTAGAGCGTGCTGGCTGTGTGACAGAGACACCAGAAGTCTTAGAAGTAGATGCTGCCTGAGTGGGAAGATGAGTCAGAGGGTAAAACCCCAGGCTTATTGTACACAGGGGTCCTCTTCAGCTCCGGGATGCTCGGACTTCCCCTGCAGCCAGACTGAAAGCACACAGGGTTTCTGTTCTATGTGTGCACTTCTCAAAGTTGCAGCCTGGATGAGTGGCTCCCATCGGGGATGTCTTTTGTCCCATGCAACAGCATCACGGTCCCCGGTGAGGCATCCTTAGGTGGAGCAATGCAGCAGCACAGCCATTGGTTGTGAATCCTTCATACCCAAATCACCATGCAAAGCTAGGTGATCAGAGTGTACTCACTGGTGCTCCTAGGAGAAGGGAAGGCTGGTTGAGATAGTGACCCTTATAGAAAAGCCCTATGAGGATTGTTTGCTTCCTGTTTTTAAGCCCCTGAGTAGGTGTGTGTGTGAGGGTAAGTACTGGCTGGTGCTGAGGTAACTCCATGTGCTGATATGTAGAGATAACAGTGACTTGATGCTGAGATGGGTTTCCTGGACATCAAATGTAATGTTCGATTTCTTTTGTTACAGATGGAAGAGAAACGACGCAAGTACTCGATCAGCAGTGATAACTCAGACACCACTGACAGTAAGACCTTTAATTCAAGGCTTTGAACGAGATTCACCTCCAGCAGGGAGAAGGCTTGAATAATTACTTTACAAAGAGTGGAGGAAGCTGCATTTACTGGGAAGTCTCTGCACGATGAATTGTGTGCGGGGCTGGGTTTGTCAGAGATGCAGCAACAACCTGATATCAATTTAAATGCCTGGCTGTGGCTCCTCTGTACTGATGAGAGTGTCTCCCTTCTGTGAGGAGCCCGGGCAAGGGGGAGCTGCTAACGGCAAATCTGCTAACGAAGCAAATACCCTTTGTAGGCAAGTTGTCCTTCCCTGCTGCAGCCTGAGACTGGTTAGCTCTTGATTGAGTTGTACTGGGGGAAAGGGAAGTTCTTAGTGGAGTCAGGATAAAACCGGAGCCGCCTTGTTCCCTCCTTGCGAGCTGAAGAGTGATGTGGGAAAAGGGATGAGGTTCAAGCCAGCAGAGCTTGCAAGCCCACGCTTGCTGTTCACCATCTACCTCACTTCATCCTCATTCAGGAAGGCACAGAAGCATGTGCTCCACAATAAACATGTGCTGGATTTTGGCTATAAATAGAGCGCTTCCCTCTCCCACTTCTTCCAGGGTTTCACCCAGTGCAGACATACCGCCGTGCCTTCGTGTTCAGTACCCTCCAGGCACCACTGTAATCCCTTGTCTGGGCTCCCGAGTTTCTCACTGGTTCCTCTTGGTTTCTTATGAATGTCACAGTAATTTCATCTGGGCCGTGCTGGGAATTTGCTCTCCACACTTTACAGGATCTGGATACCTGAGAACGAAAGGGACTTTGCTAAAGACACTAAAACTTCTGGGCCTTTTCCTAACAGGATGATGGGGAGATTACAGGGGGTTATGGAAGGGCTGATCTCGCTGGGTTTGGCTGCCGTTCCCACAGCTACAGCCAAAAAACCTGTCAGCCCGATAGGAGTTCGCACCATTGCTGCCGATGGGAACCTGCTGTTTGGCTGCTGGAGGGGACCCCCATCCTGCTGGAGCCATGGGGAGGGGGCTGGGAGCTGAGCCGTTCCTATGGGAAGTGCTTCAGGCTCGGTCAGGCTTCTCGTAAAATGCAGCCTCTCTATCTCAGAGGAGGGTTTGTTTTGGAAGCCGTGCTCCCAACTTCCCGTCTCCTAATCCCCACGTGCTCAAAGGCTTACGGAGCCGAGCCATGCTAGCTGGCTGCTCTGCCTTTCGGGGGTAAGGCATCTTTAATCACAGTATTAAACAACATGGCCTTATCTCTGTTGGGCTTGGATATTCCTGCTGCAGGTGATATCTAAGCTGTTGACAAATGCTCTCCGGCAGGATAACTGTAAACAAAGTGATGACCTTCCTTTTGATTCCTCTGCCAGGAAGGGATGGCAATGGCACGTTATCTAACTCTGTGTACTTGTAGCACTGTGTTGTAGCTAGGGAAGAGGGGGCAAGGTGGAAGTTAGTGCCTCAGTCTCTCAGTGGCAGCTGTGGATCTGGTGCTGCAATGCTCTGAGCAGCTCCCTGAGTCCAGTGGCATTTCCCGGTGGCTGCAGCATGGGACTTCAGCCGTGGGCTTTCCCTATGGAGTCCTGTTATGTACTGAAATGATTAAAGAAAGGAGTTCGTGTGGAGCCCACTAATGATACCTCGCTTGACACTGCAGTCAGAAAACCAGCTGTACTTTGGGGATGACTGGTGCCATCAGATCTGGGCTTCATTTCATGGAGTACAAGAAAGCAAGTGCAAGGAGCACAGGGTGAACCAGTGCCTCCTCCTCTGTAAGCAGAAATAGGCACATGAGGTTTATCTGGGCTCATGAGGGACTCAATGGCCTGAGCTGGCAGAGGAAGGGGTGTTTCCCATCACAGTGATACTGCATCAGGGACAGCCCTGGTCCCTTGGGACAGCTCAGCCTCTGGGCAGAGCTCCTGAAGCCCTTGTGTGTGTGGCTCCATCAGGTTTGGCAATTCCTTATGTGCATGGCATTGTTTCCTCCTATGCAGCCATCCAAGGGTAAAATCAGGGTTAAATAGACTTATTGATAGTTAATTTGTTGCACCCCCACAAAACTGTTTCTATCTAGTGGAATCTGGAGAGTTCTTGCCCTATAGAAGACCCAGCTGTCCTCATCATTATAAAAAGGTTCCAATAATTAGTTTATTATTTCTTATTACAAAATACCTATCTTTGGGGTTTTTTTTAGTGATAGCAACACACATGGTTTGGAAACAAAGATTAATAACATCATGGTCCCAGAAAATTCCAGGCTTTAGCTGCCCTTGCCTTGTGGAAGGTGGTAGCAGTGGTGATGATGTTGCTCCAGTCAGGATGCTGAAAGTCCATTCATAATGCTCCCAGAGGAAAGAAATCCCAAACCCCAAAGCAAATGCTGTCTTCCTGATGAAAAGTGTAAATTCATTTGCTTGATGTGTGCTGTTGTATGGTTCCCGCCAGGTGCTGAACAGGCATGGGAATGATCAGTCCTGGCATGGACCCAATTTGGGCAGTGTTTTTTGACCATGGGGTCTGAAGTCCTTTAGTTCAGGTCCTTGTCTTTAAGCATCCTTGTTAGACAACTTCTAGTCTTACCTCCTGGATTCCTGATCCCAGCAGATCCCAGGAATGAGGCCTTGCTCATTCCCCCTTAGAAGCCATTCTTACTTCATGTCTTTTGGTTTCCAATTTCTCATGTTTGCATTCCAGAAGCCTCTGTTTCAATCATCTATAGCAGCAGGAAAGTGTCGTTAATCTCTTTTGGTGAAGTACCCTGGGATGTGCACACCAGTAATACCATGTCAATGTGTTAACTGCCTCTTAGTGTTGACGCAAAGCTTCGGTTGAGGCTGTAGTAGTGGCAGTGGGGCTGGGGACAAAGATAGGGAATAAAGTGGGTCTATTTCCCAGGTAACCTGTCCCTGTTGCCTTGTTGCAGGTCACACGACCTCCGCCTCCAGATGCTCCAAGATCCCAAATACCAAATCCCCCTGGTCACGGCAGAAGGAGAAGAAGCCCTCTGAGGTACGTGGGCTTTTGCCAGAGGAGAGGTTTTCTTTAGGGAAAATCCAGATGTGGTGGCAACCGATGTGCCCACAGCTGGCTGTGGGTGGTGGGTACCAGGACAGGATATCCTCCAGGATGCTGGAGCCAGTGGTGCCTTGGCCTTAGCCTTGTGCTTGGCTCTGCTGGGAGGGAGCAGGCAGAGGTACCCTGCAGACATCACTGATGGAGGGTGAGGGGTTCTTGTGCTCACTGCAGCCCTCTTGATGCAAGTGGGGAGAGGTTGAGTTTGATGGGATTGGGAGGTCATGCAGTATCTGGGTAGCTAAATGCTGAGGTTCCCTGGTTTGGTGCCTGCCTGGATGCCCTTTCATTAATAGCTCAGGTCATAGCACTGATGCCAGGAAGGGTGGCTCAGTGGCACAGGGCTCCTCCCCGTGAGCAAGTGGGAGGTTCAGGGCTGTGAAATGAGACACGGCACAGCTGAGTTGCAGATCATGTTGTGTTAGGTTCCTCCTGTCACAGGGCTCAAGGGCATTGAGCTGAGGCCATTGGTGCCTGACCTTGCTGCAGGGTTTTCTCTTGCTACTGGCTGGCACAGGGCAGTGCTGCCTGCCCCGGGGCATTGCCTTGGTTGCCCTTTCCAGCTCTGTGTTGCAGGGGCTACGACCGGGTCAGGGGAACTCTGCTTCCCAAAGACCATGCTGGAAGGAATGATGCTGTGCCCTGTTTTCCCTCGCGTGCCTCGGATACATTTCCGCTAGACATGGAAACTATACCAGGCATGAGCCGCTGTTGTAGCAACTGCAGCGTTTAGTGGTGGTCACCTTCCTTTCAAGAGCAGTGTGAGCAAAGCCAGAGGGACATTGTTCTTGCATTCTCTTTCCTCTGGACCGGGGTCTGGAGTCAAACAGAGCTATGTTTAGAAGCAGGTGAGGCTGGCATGGCTGATGCCTGCTCACAGGCTGTAAACTCCATCCCAGGCCCCAGCATTACACCTCTCCTGAGGCTGTGGCTGAGCACAGACCTCCCTAACATCCTCCCTTTGCATTATGCTGAGTAGAGATTTTGAGGTTTTCCTGTGGTCACTGCGTGAATCACAGCTGCGCTTGGCTCTTGCCACTCTGACCCATTTACATTGGTACATCTAAGGGATCGGCGATGGACAGAGACTTTAAAAGTCTGAGTTGTTTGTGCTTTGGATAAAGAGAGGGGCTGAAAAGCTGTTATTACCAGTGGAGGTAGCTGGAAACACTCCAGAGAGCAAAGAACCAGGGTGCAGGTGTCACTGGCTGCTGACAAGGCTGTCGGGAAGTCGTGCATTAAGGCTGGTAATGCCATATTTTGGTTATAGATGTGTCTCTTGAAATGGGTGAAGGTGTAATCTGTGAGTTGATCCCCCACTGAAAAAGTGAAGCATTTCGGGCATCTCCTCCTGCTGGGACACTTATCCCCTCTCTGAAATGACTGCCCATCCCTTTGCCTGATGTGTCCATAAAGGCATCAGATTTGACATGGAGGTGCCTTCAGAGGTCCTGCAGAGATGCTCATCAGTAGACCTGGTGACACGTGCAAGGATGTGACTTGTGACACCCGCAGTTTACTTGTCTGCTAATGAAGTTACTGGATGGAAGCCCCAAGACTCCCAAGTGAAAATGCTTCTGCACTTGAAGGATGTTCAGACCCGGATCCAAGTTTTGCTGCTGTACAACAGCTGGAGTGAAAACTAGATCTCAGTGCACAGCACCTGGCGAGACATCGCATGGGGAGCCCGCGGGGGCCAGGCTTATCTCTCTGCTTCATGCTCTGTTATACCCAGAGGATAGTTCTCAGTGAAATGTAGCTCTGGAACAAATAAAGTGAAGCAAAAGCTTAACAGTGCCCAGCTTAGCAACAGTTGGGACAGAAAGTGAACCTCGGTGGCACATCTGAACTGAAACTCCAGGGGAATTTGGGGAGGCCATGAGTAATTACTCAAGCTGGAGTTGGGCCAGGATGCTCAAGCTGACAAACAAGCTTACAAGAGCATGGTGGGAACCTGAGCAGATGGGAGCAGCCCAGGTCTCAGCTGGCCTCCCCTTACCCTGCATCTCCCCCGTGACTGCTGGCATCCGGCTCTGCCCGAATTCAGCTCCAGGTGAAACCCAGGGGTCAGGAGAGCATGTCCATGGGGCTGGATATGGGATTGCCACATACGGCAGGTCCAAGATGTGTAGTAACACATGGTAATGGTTTGGAGGTCATCCCAGTGAGTGCTGGTTTATGGATTTCCTCTGCGACACATCTTCATGGTTTTTCATGAGTGACCCAATGTTTCTTGCTGGGAGCATCCAAGTGTGGGATCCACTGTCTGTCGCCTGTGAAACCTGCAGGGTTTGGCATGTCCCAGGGGATTTCTTGTAGGAGCCCTGAAGCATTTCAGGCACAGAGTGGGATGGGCATCGTGTCCTGCTGGAGCAAGTACTGAGAAGTGTAAAGCATAAACCACACCGCTGTCAAACTGCTTCACATGAAATAGTGAAGTACCTTTCTCTTTGCTATCTATTTAGGATGGAAGCCACAGGAGGGTAACAGGGAGAGCATGATGAATGTATTGTCAGATGTTGAACCCTCCTTGGAGCAGGATGCCCCAGATATTTTGGGCTGGACCAGCCTTTCAAACAGTAACTCAGACTCCAGGTTTCCTCATGGATTGTAGCTTTATCAAGAGCTGAGCTGCTGTCGAGGCAAGGAGGTTCTGGGGATGTCCAGAGGGGTGGTGATGCTGGAGGCCAGGCTGGGGGAGCAGGGGTTTGTGTGCATGGAGAGCTGTTCCTCTCAAAGTCATGTCCTCGTTGCTCTGCGAGCTGCAGTCTGCATTCCCCCTGCCAACCCGAGCAGGAGATGAAGCAACTCCAAAGCATTAGTGTTCCATAGTTATTAGCCAGGTCAGGGGGTGATGTTTATTATGAAAGACTCTGTGAGAAGGGATTAACGCTACACATTAAAAACCACCCGATACAAGGCATCTGGAAAAACAAGCTTCTTAACATGGAAAAGTACTGAGCTGTTTGTAAACATCCGCCAAGGGGGCCATTGCCAGCGAGGGCGATTATATTTATCTGTGCCTGTCACGGGGCTCTGCCCGGGCTCTTTCCTGATGTGTCCCAGGCACCAAGCCTGTCCTGGCTGCCTGCCTTGCAGAGGTGATGCTCGTCCTCTCCTGCTTCAAGCATGGGTAGCGGAGACCTCGGGGCTGAGCTTCAGTGTGATGCCAATGGTACCCCAGGCATGGGGCAGAGGATGGATGTGGGCAGGTGCCGGCAGCTTCTTGTATCTGCATTGATAGGAGTCTACCAATCTGGTCATTTGGATTAATCCCATTAGAGCTTGTTTGTCTCTGAACCTGGACTCAGATGGAGCTTTGTGGTCGGTGCCCGTCCCTGAGTGCTGCTGGTCAAGGAGCTCAGTGAGGGGATGCTGGTTGTGCTCCCTGCTTCAGGAGCTGGAGGGAGGGGGATGCTCACTCAGGTCCTCCCTTGTTGTGAATGCTGAATCTGCAGCAGGGAGTAAGATGTGCCTGGAGTGTGGATTTCTGCTGCTTTTAGTGGCGCATTAGTGCAATCCTGCCCCTGGCTATAGGGCTGCTGGGGATGTGAGCGCAAGCCTCACTGGTTAGACTGCAGTCATTGAGCCCTCTCTCCTGTTCCTGACAGGGAACAGTTGTCAGTGTCTAAGGAGAGAATACAGGAACAAGGCCAGTGTGTAGTGATAGCTGCCACTTCTATCTGCCAGCTCCCAGCTATCAGCAGCCTGGGGACTCCCTCAGATGCTGCCTCTGAATCACTGCCTTAGCCGAGGTGTCAGTCCTGAGCTCCTCACCTACTTGGGATGCAGACCACTACCCTGCAGTGAGTTGCACTGATAGAATATATAGTGAGGAGAAAAAGAACCCTGCTTTTTGTGCTAACCACCTGCCTGGCAGCCCTGCAGCCATCCTGCTCTGAGCTGCAGAGCCCTGTGTGGTCTCAGCTCTCCTCAGTGGGTGCTGCTCCTCTCACCGGACATCCTCATCACCCTTCTCCTTCAGTCCAGACCTTCTGGAAGTGAGGGGACTGCAGCTGCAGGCAGGGTTCAAGATGAAGGGGAAACCACAAGATTTATACAATTTACATTATTTTCTGCTTGCCTTGTTTAGATACTGCTTCCGTGTTTTGAAAGATGCCTTTTTATATCTCTTTACAAGGATTTAACCCTTTTAACAAACCTCCTTGTTTTCCTTCTAAAACCTTCTAAAAGATAACTCTTAATGCATCAAATCTTGGGTTTCCCCCTGTGATAGGTGTATCATGGCCCAGTGCCGTATGAATTTAGTCTCTGGACTTTCCATGCTTGACGAAGGGCTTTTATGATGATGGCCAAGCAAGACTGGACATGCTTTTGCGGGGCTGGATGAGGAGTAAATCTGTCTCTGTTGAAAGATTTGACTGCAGTGGCTTTGTCACTTCTCCCGAGCTGACATGGGAATAGCAGATTAATACCATTGTCTTCTGAATGCTGAGAAGGGCCAGACAAAAATGCTTCTTGTTCCTATTTTAAATTCTGTTGTTCATTGGATCTTTAGCATTCAGCATTGTGAGAGGAAACAAGACGAGATGAAGAGATAGCAGGCTGGCTCCCAAGTGAGCACGAGAGTAAGTATTTTTTTTCCCCCACAGGCAGATAGTATCACTGCTTACACACACAAACCAGGCATTGCTGTGCTTCAGAGCCTTGCTACTGAACATCACTGCTCCTCTCCTCTTGGAAAGGGCTGGAAAAATGTGATATAATGGCAGGGAAATAGGGCTGGAGGGGAACAGGGATGGCCAGCCAAGGGCTGCACCGCGGAGGTGCCGGCTCAAGCTGATATGAAGACAGTTTGTACAACCAAAAACTATTCCCAGGGCTCCCATTGTTCCCGTTGTTTTCTCTTTCTCTGAAAATCCTTGTGACTCATGAGCTACAGCAAACAATTTTATGCTTGAGAGAGTGAAGGGCTAATAGCACCGGCTGGAAACGAGCAGGGAGCCCTGCAGATGAGGCAGGCGAAGACACCCCTGGTCCTGGTGTGGAAGGAGGAAGGGGATTATGGTTGTGGGGTACACAGGACACAGCTGCCTTGGGAGCAGAGTGTTGAGCCAAAAGCTAAGGGAAGCCTGTTATCTTGGTGTCAGAAAGTATTCCCGCATCCTTTATGTGCTGACCTGCTGCTGCCAGTCTCGCTATGGAGAGGTGGTCCGTGTGAGATCCCATATGGCACTGTGGATGTGGGGGCATTGTGTGAGCATCGCAGATGTGTTATAGGGTTATAGGAGGGAATAGATTCAGATGTGAGATTTGAGATGCAGGCTGTGGTCAACACCTCTCCTGTTCCCCCTCTTCCTCACGAGCACATTGTGCTTTCCACCATGTACTTGATTCTGAGTGATGGGCTTCATTTCTCTTAACGCCTCAAACCAGTGCTTTGCAGCGTGGAGTGCTTTGGAAAGGAGTGTTTTATCCTAAAACTGTCAGGGATATCAATGTTACTGCCTATTGAAAGAACTGCATCCCATGCTGGGAATGGGAGAAGGGTCAGAGCTCACCTTTCCACCCCAAGAGAAAGGTCTAAAAGCCCCAAGGGTGCAGGGGGAAATGTGTAATGTAGTTCCTGCCTGCTCAGCAAGCCCTGTGCGGGGAGACCTCTCCTGCTGGAGCCCATCTGTGCCTGGCTGAGCCTCCTCCTGCCTTCAGAGCCTGTTTCCACCCGGGCTGGTTTGCAGACCTTGGAGCACCCGTGTTGGGTGCTGCCGAGGTTGTGCCGCCTCGCCGGGTGCGCTCATCCATGTGGATCCTGCACGGCGGTCCCTGGGCTGGCTGCTGCTTCCAAAGCTAATTAAAACCAGTGCTAGATGAGTGTTTCTTCTCGTTTCGAGTTAAATCCCAAACCAGATACGGCTCTTTGGCTCCAGCCCAGGAGCTGGTTTTGTATAAGTGGGAAGTCTTTCCTGCAGGATCTGAACGTGGTGTTTTTGTGTTGGTGTTTGGAATTAAAGGAGTAGTCGGCAGGCTCAGACCGATGGTGCAGCCACTTGAAAAGCTGAGATCTTGACAGAGCACATAAAGTGAGAGCTGAATGGTGGTGAGATTGATGGGCCACTCTATTAGAAGGGATTGTGAGCGAGTCAGAGAACCTGGAAATCAATATGAGGATTGCACAGAAAGGTGGTGATGTACAGACAGGGGCTGGTCGGCTGTGGAGGGCACAGAGGAGGAGGGGAAGGAATGCTGCTGCAAAGTGTTGCAGCCTGGGAGCCCTCTGCTAAGGGAGGGATGGGCGTGCAGTTTGTGATGCTGTGTGGCATTCCCATTGCCTTTCCCTTCATAGTGAGGCACTGTGTGCTGTGGTATCTCCTTCGGGGGTAGGTGTTTCTCTCAGAGGCTGTCCAGGAATTGGACAAATTGATGTTGGTTCATGAAGAGCTCGTGGAGATGCCTCGCAGCCATCTCGGGATGCAGGGAATGGCTGTGTCTGATGGGTGAAGCAGTAGATTGGAGCTGAACAAGGGGCATGTGGCTCAGGCAGGAGCTAAATCCTGCCCCTGCTTTGCAGGTCTTTGCCGTAACCACAGAAAAATCCTTCCCACACCGAGTTGGATCCAAGTAAAGCATTAGGATGTGAAGATTGGAAGATGTGTAATTAATTAGCTTGGGGGGATTTTTTTATTTTGAGATAAAATCAATACAGCTTTGGCTTCACAACAGTGAATTACAGAAGTAACAGAAAAGACTGATGTATCCTTGTGGAACGCGATGGCTTTGGTGTCCCAGTGACTTTTGACGTTCCTGGACCTCCAGGACCGGCTGTCCTGGGAGGCAGTCACTCCAGCACTGCAAGCTGGTGGGATGAAAGGATGGGGAGATAGAGATCTGCAATGCAAGCTTGCCTGGCTGGTGGGATGTGAGTACCGAGGCCTGAAGGCTCACAGACCTTAGACGTGAAGCCAGGATGTGGATCTGCAGGACCAGGCTGTGGTGGCACTGGTGGTGCTTGATCAGGAGGGATGAGCTTGGATCTGGCGCTGCCCAGTAGTTGTTTTGTCCGGGGAGCGTATTTTGGGCTATTGCAATTTCACTTCTGTTTCCCCTATCTCTAAAGCTGATGCTAGCAAAGGGCGAGGTTGGCCCCTGGGCATTGGTGTGATGCATCTCCGAGCATCACTGACTCCTGCCTGCGGTTCCCGAGCAAGCAGAGGTAATAAAGGGAACGTCTCTTTGCTCTTGCCACGGATCGATAGGCAATAAACCGGATCCGCTGCCGGCCTGGAAGGGGAGGCCGGAGCCTGGCCAGGGCTGGGGGGGGGGGAGTGGGGCAGCCGAGACAATTTGTCAGCTCCTGCGGCCGGGGAGAAACAGTAAACACTCCATTGAGGGAAAATTGCTTGTTTTCTGGGACCCAACTTCCTCTTCACCGCCAGGTCCCCGGTTCATCAGTGCCCAATTTATCCTTTATTTGCTTTTCATAAATAATTCAGAGGAGTTTGAGTAGAATAATTGAGTCTTTTCCCAACCCTAATCCCAGACAATTCAAAACAAAAAGACATTTAGATTACAATTTGAGCGTATTAGCTGTTGGGAGATTTCCAGACAACTGATCTGCTTTCCTTTACAATTTCTGTGCTGTTTCGCTCGTTTCTAAAGTGTTCTGCTTTGATAGTTAATAATTTGAGCATTTCCAGCTCTTCATGAAAAGACAGAGGCGTCGCTGCGATAAAGCACGGCCGCGCGCGCTGCCTTTGGATGGGCAAGCTTATCTGTTTTCCAAGAAGGAACTAAATAAATGAAGTCATGAGACTGCAAATCCAGCCCTCGATGTGGCTTATCATCTGCAGGGAAAGAGATACAATCGCGCTGATTTGGCTTAAAATTAAGACTGAGCTTCTGCGCCGATGTGGGCTGGAAAGCCAGAAGGGATGAGTTTGGGGAAGACTTAATGCAGGAAAACATGAGCCTGGGATCTGCTCCATGCAGGGGGGAGAAATTTGACCGCAGGCTGATCTTTGTGCTGTGCTTTCCAGTGCAGAGGCTCTGAGGTTACGTTTGGCAGTTTGCTGGAGGGTTTTGCGTCTGCTGAGGGTGTTGCAGAGCATTGGTGAGGCTGGTCCTGCTGGTTCAGAGTGGTTGTGAGCAGTGTGGGATGCATGGCCAGCTCAGTTGCCTGTAGGATGCTCCGGAGTGCTGGACCGCCAAAGCCATGACCCCAGCTAACAGCTGAGAGTGCCAAGGAGGTCACCTAAGTAATAGCTATAAGCAGGGCAAAATGTGTTTAGTTTCTGACATGAGGATCTGGTTTATTTCCTACTCGTGGGCAGCAGCCCTAGGGGGGACCAGGCTCCCTAGAAGCTCTGCCAGCTCCTCCTCAGGCTGGTTGCACGATGCAGTTCAGGCTCCTCTGTGATGCTCTTCATCAGTAGGAGGAAGGTGATGGACCAGGCATTGACATAAATCCACTGTGGCTGCCCACGCCTGGTGTTACAGCAGAGCGATGGGGCTCATCGCCTCTCAAGCTCTCGCCTGGTGCTGACTTTGCAAAAGAGAGTGGGGATCCTTGTTTGGGGTAAGGTTCTGGAAGGGTGCTGCAGTGGGTGCCAGCATCCCAGACAGAGAGGATGCCAGGGGTATTTATGACATGGCTGGACCCTCTGGAGGACTGGAAAGAGCAGTCCTATGTCCCCCATCACTGCTCCTGTGCTGGCTGCCAGGTCGTGTGCCTGCAGCAGCAGCATGAACATGCCTGCTGCCTGCCCTGTGCTGCCCGTAGGGCCCTGGAGGAACTGTGTGTTTGTGTTCATGAAGGAGTGATGCAATGCTCCTGCACCCCGCGGCATCGAAGGGGGTGTCCTCAGGAGGTGATGGAGTTGGCAGTAAAGGAGGTGCAGGGCACTTGGATGTCAGCAGGGTCCGGTCCAGGGCGGTTTGAAAGCTATTGGATGCCCAACACCTTTGGAAGCCATTCTGACCTGGCTTTGCCCACAGATCCCAAGGGTGAGTGTCTCCAAAACAGTGTTTGCTATAACAGTTTGGAAGATGAGCAGTATAGAAGTGGTGCATCACTCCTGACATGGAGCTGGTGGCTGGAGCAGGGAGGTGGCACCATCCTTTAGGCCACTCTCAGCCACATATGGTCCAGGCACATGGGAGCATCTCATCCATCAAAGCAGGGCAGTCAGGTGTGAGAAGATTCACTTGGGTTTGTGTTGTCCTCATTGGAGATGGGCAGCAAAACTGAGTAATGGAGATGCTGTTTGCCCAATTTGTGACCTTGGCAGTGCAGAGGTGCCAAGAGCAGGGGGTATTTCTACACTGTATTTTAAGAACCAAGCCACAGTGGGGTTACTTTGCTTGTGTTGCTCTGCAGCCCTGCAAGGGCTGTGATATCTCACATATCCCTTCTCATGTTTAATTAACGTCTGGCTTCATATTTTATCATTCTGTTAAAGTTCTCACACTGGCAGTGTATTAAAAGGTTACTGTGGCGTCTGGATCCGTGCGTTTGTAGCACAGAGACTTAAAGGACCCTGATCTTTCTCAAGCTGAACCTAATGCTGACTGTAATATGTAGGCTGTTAATTATGTTTGTTGAAGGATGCGCTGAGGCTGTGTCTGGCCAACTCACCTCAGGTTTATATAGGCATAGGCAAAAATATCTCCAAGCAGATGCATCAGGAGGTATCAGTAAGATTCAAAGAGGACCCAAGATGGAAAAGGTTGTTTATGTATTATATTTAACTCTAATTGGGTTAGCAGCTGAGACTCTGAGGATTAAATAAACTGACCTAAATACTGGTCTCAGTGGTCTTAGTTAAAGTCTGGTTTCCTGTATCTCAGCTGATTTGGTTTCCCAAGTTCTCTCCAAAGGCAGTTATCTTTGTATGAAAGGTGTCAAACCATATTTTATCATTTACTGTGGCTCTGACAAAGCAATACTCATTTGGGGAATAGACCCTGAGAATTGAACAGTGTCTGAAGAAAACACCTGATCCATCCCAGCCCCACAGAAGGTTAATTGCAGAAGAAGCAGGGATGGGGTAGATAGAGCGAGCTGGTGTCCAGGCATGATTGCTGGCACTGTTAGTTATTATCTCAGCTAATAGCAGATGGTGGAGAGGAAGAAATCATCCATTTTCATTTACAATTTATTTTTATGCTGCAAGAGGCAGGATTGCTCGAGTCGTTGCTGTCAGGCAATCCTCTGCAAGGAAAATCTTATTTACTGTGAGGGGTATTTTTGGAATGAGTTTTTTATTGGAGTATATTGGGAGAAGACTCTGCAGGGCCAGAATTGAGATGGAGAACAAGCCAATTCTCTGTCCAAGGGGCTCAGAGGGTTTTCATAGAGGAGGGGGCCAGTGCTGGTTATCACAAGAGGTTTCTTGGGGCAGGACAAATCTGTGTGTTTGACTGTGGATGTGTAAGTAGGAACCTAGATCACCTTTTAGTGGAAGTTTTCCAGCTGTAGCATAACCCTGATGGCTATATTTTGCCTTGTGATCGTCAATGACCACTGGAGCAATTGAGCCCTGATGATGGGGTACCTTCAGCTTTTGTGTGTCCCTGCTTGGGGCAGTGAGGTGATGTGATGCGGATATGAAGGCGTTGAGGGCCGTGAGGTGACATGATGGTGGTCAGGGCTGTGTGTTCCCCACAGCTTCATTCACATCGAGAGCATCATTTTCCCCAGTAAGGCTGATGTGGAGAAGCCCAGTTGCTGTGCATCCCTTGGCATTTGGAGCAGATACACTTGTGCCTGTGTTGAAAACACTGATCCCCTAAGAGGAAGCAGCCTCTTATTTCTTCAGTTCAATAGTGATGCTCAGTCTGTGTCTCAGCTTGCACCCTCTGCCAGACCCCTTCACTCTGCCTGCTGGACCTTTTCTTTATTCCGGTGCAGGTTTTCCGTACGGATCTGATAACAGCCATGAAGATCCCTGACTCCTTCCAGCTGAGCCCCGATGAGTACTATGTCCTGGCCGATCCCTGGAGGCAGGAGTGGGAGAAGGGTGTCCAGGTGCCAGCGAGTGCCGAGGCCATTCCTGAGCCTGTGGTCAGGTAAGTGAGTGGGATCCCATGTGCCTGGTGCTCTCTGCCAGGTGGGATGGACACCATCTCAGAGTGCATACAAAGGGGATGCGCGGGATCCTGGGCTTGCACAGAGATGCAGGGGACCTCCTGCTGCATCTTGTCTTAGGCATTTGCTTGCTGAAAGTCCCTCTTGTGTGCACAGCAGGTTGCTGTGCTGGGTGATCAGCTCCTTGTATGCTCTTTATTGGGGAAGTTTCAGAAAGACCTGATAAAATCAAAGGGAGGTTAAAAACCTGCCAAGAGAAAACCACCCAGAACCACCTCTGCTTGGCTGGTTGATGCACCTCTGTCTAGAAACACATGTCTCTGCTGCAGTTTCATGGCAGGGGTGCAAGAGGTGGCCCTTGAATTGAAACCTTCCCTCTCTACCGTGTGAGCTGTTTGTGGAAATGTGATGGGCATGCGAGGTTCGTGGCTTGGAAAAGCGAATAGAGAAGCATCTCCCAGACCTCGTAGCGACGATGTCTATCGGCCTAGCTCGGTGTCTCATTAGCTATTTTAAAATAGGGAACTCGGGTTTAAAATAGACACTTAAACAGCTGCTCGGGCTAAAAAAGAAGAGACGTGGGGGAGCTGCTCCCCATCCGCTCTGTGTGTGGGAATATCCCAGGGTGATGGGTGAAGCGCGGGGGAAAGGCTGGTGCCGCTGGTGGAGGAGGGAAGCAGGCAGGTTGGGAAGGGACCCCAAAACTGGCAGGGTCAGACCCTAAACCTCACAGGGTTGGACTCCACGGCTCGCAGGCTTCGCAGGAGCTTTGCAGCATCCCTGTTCCCTCTGTGGTGCGTGACCCTGGGTGCGCATCGTGCAGAAACACCGCTGACAGCATCGTGATGCTGGGGCTACCCACGGGAGCTGGGGGGGGGGGGGACGGGCTTTGCCGAGGGGCTTGGGCAAAGCTGGTGGAGGTTCTGCTTGTCCCACAGCAACAGCAGCTGCTCCTGCAGCTGCCGACCCTGCTGCTGAAGTAAACTTTTGTGTATGCTCCCCATCCTCCCCCCGGGGAAAACAGAGAGAGAAATGAAACTTTAATGAGGCTGAACACATCAAAAGGGAAGTTGTAAAGGGGCTGTTGAGTTGATTTAATCCTTGGGAAAGGAAAAAAAAAAAAACCAGACAAAAAAAAAAGCCCAGCAAAAAAATAAGAGGGAAAAATCCTCCTGTGTGTGGAATATCTTTTTTTAGTTGTCTTTGATAGCTAACCGCAGTCTGGGCTCCTCAGTGCTCTGCTCCCCAGCTGAGGCCTTGTGCCGGTGCTATTTCCAGCTGAAAAGTGATAGCTTGGTGCTGCCGGGGCTGGTGGTGCCCATGGGAAGGCAGGCTGACCTGCGGCTGCTGCTTCCCGGCGCTCCATCGGGTGCCTTTTGCATCCCAGACCTCGGAACCCGGGTTCAGGGCAGGCTGTTTATGTGCTCCATTGCTTTTCCCCAGGCCCTTGGTTTTAGGGATCCTGGGAAAGCTTTCCCAGTGCTGCACGTTCCCACACAGGGATGCTCCTAAAGCGATGCTGGTGCAGGTCATCCCTCCCGCATCCCCATCCCACTCTGTCTTGTTCTAGCACCAGCCTTTTCCCAGTATCTTTCACATGGTTTTGGGCTGCTGTCGTGTCCCCTCTCTGTCCTCTCTCTAAACTAAGCAGATCCATTTATTTTAAGCTTCCATCTAAAGCTGTGTTTTCCGGAGTTGTGTCATCATCTTGCAGGCTTCCCCTGGTCTCACCCGTGTCACCACAGGGACATGCCCGCGGGCTTCAGAGGGGACATCAGACACCCCACCACAGCCTGGTGCTGCACACTCACCTTGAGCTTGGGTTTCACTTCCACCACCAGGTCATGCTCTGAAGAATTTCCTAATGCTTTGGGTTATTTTGCTCGTTGGATTGTTCTCAGGCTCAGCACTGTGCCGTAATCCTTGATGAATTGCCTCTCGCCATGCTTCCAGCTCTTTCTCAACGCCTTTTTGAGTTCAAGCCTTGCTCTCCAAAGAGTTTGTGACTTCCCTTGAAGTCATACTCAGCAGACTGAGCTAGAGCACCCGTGTCTTGTGTGAGGAAGCCTGGCCCTGCAAGAGGTGTCAGCACAGCCCACGGCCCCCGGGAGCAGCTCCTGATAGGTAGTGTTGAAGCTTTGCTAAGTGAAGATGGGTCCCATCTGCTCCTCTCCTATCCACCCACCGCAGAGGTCCCGTCCCATGTCAGATGGTTCCTATCCCCTGTTCCTTTCTGTGTGCATTCATATAGGTTGAGTGTTTCAGTGGTTTTCCCTGAGTTTTATTTGTAGAGGCGGATATTGAGTATCATCTGCTCTTCTGAAATGTGACCTGTTCTTTGTGACCTCCCCAGAGATCCTCATTAGTGGATCCATCACTCAGGTGGGTTTCTGCAGCCCCTCTGGGTTGTGATGTTCCCCAGTCATCCTAGGCTGCTCATCCCAGGCTGCTGTGGGATAATGCTGCTTACCCACAGCCTTCACTTCCTTGGAGGTCTTTCCTTTCTTGTTGCTCCATTTGCCTGTCCTGCACCATGTCCCATCTGCCTGAACCATCTCTTGGCCAGCAAGACAGCAAGCATGGCCTGAAGGGCTTTATCCTTTAGTCTGAAGCCTGTTTGGGATATTCCACCTTCATTAGTGCAGTGTGAGTGGAATGAAGATCTCATTTTGCAGCAGTGTTAATGGTTCCACCTGCTTTGTGCCATGATGCACATCCCAGGGGGATAAGCGGTGCCAGATTTGTTTCAAGCAGGACAGCATCTCTCCACATGCACACCAGAATTGATGCGTGAGCAGTTCTCTCTCCCATAGCATCCCTGCCCTCAGTGTTCTCCCACTTGGGTCGCCCATGTGAGTTGGGGATGGAGAGAGCAGCATTTGGACTGCCAAAGACAGATGAAGACTGCAATCTCTTTTGTATCTCCAGTGTTAGACAGCTCCCTCTTGCAGCTTGCCCTCCTTTGGAGAAATGTCAAGTGTTCTTTCACAGGAGATGACTTTATTTCATCTGCCTGAAGAGAGCAGCCTGAAAAGGCCTTACAGCTCCATTTGCCTCCCTGGTTTAGTTGCCTTAATTTGCCCCTGTCTCCATCCCAGCAGCAGTGAGCAGGTACCTCGCTGGTCCCTCCTGAGCTGCTGCTTTCACTGCCCCCCACCTCTGCACCAGTTTCTCCTCTTTGCTTCCAAATTTTCCTTTTTCCCTGCTCAAAATATGTCACATAAACCCCATGGATCCTCCCTGTGTTGGGTATGGGCAATCCTAATTCCTTTCTCTGCTGAAAAACATTGCAGACTGGGAAATGCGGAGCCCCTTCCTTGCTGTCAGGGCAGCATTTTGCTTCCCCCCATCCCAAAGGTGTAACACAAGGATGTGACAGAGTATCCTGCCCTTTGTGGGAACAGGGACTGGATCCCCGTGGCAATCCACTGCTCATGTTGTCACTCCTGACAGCCATTTCCATGTTAAATTCCTGGAGGGAAGCAGGCAGGGAGAAGCCACAAGAGCCTCTGGGAGCTGAAGAGCCAGCGAGCACTGCCTGCAGCGTCACACTGAGCCCATCATCCTGACCCCAGGGGACTGGTTCCTGGGCTGGGTGATTGGCAGCAAGCAGCTTTTGCCATGGAGGGTGTGAGAGTCTTTTCCCACTCCAGAGATGGATCTCACCCTCCAAAAGGTGCCTCGTATGCAGCCGCTGCTGCGCTTTCCATCTCCCACCTGAGCGCTTGGTACCCGCACCCTGCCTCTGGGTTTTGTGCCTGCAAAGCTGAAAATGAGATTTTTCTGAAGCATTTTCTTTTGCTGGAGCTGTAAAATGTCACAAGCTGGGGGTGAGGCAGGAGGGAAAAGCTGCAGTTTAAGGAATGCTTTCCCCAGAAAGCATCATCTCCAAATGCCTCCACCAAGAGCCACCTTAAACCCGAGGGTCCTTTCTAGGTTAGCACAAATCGCAGTGCAGTTGTGAGGAAAGTGGTGGGGGAAGAGGTG
>JBCJKH010073013.1:0-19840 GCA_039877255.1 Loriculus beryllinus | reverse complement strand
GTTGTGAGTGCTCCATCCCTGGCAGTGTTTAAGGCTAGGTTGGACGAAGCTTTGGGTGGCATGGTTTAGTGTGGGGTGTCCCTGCTTATGGCAAGGGGGTTGGAACTGGATTGATCTTAAGGTCCTTTCCAACCCTAACGATTCTATGATTCTATGATAGTTGGTACAGGCACTGAAAAGGGGAAGAGCTGACATTAACAGTGTTGAGCCTGAAGACAGTGAACAGGTTTATTTTCAACAAAAAAATCAGACCAAATAAAATATATAAAATATATTTCCTCTAAATTGAAAAATATTCCTTTAGCTACTTTTTGTCTGGTTGGTTGGTTTTGGTTTTTTTTGTTTTGTTATTCATTTGAGGTAGTTAACCATAGGAGGGTTTTTAAGTGAAAATATTTTCTGTTCCTTGGGGTCACTATAACAGTTCTGCTAATAGGTACTGATACAGTTATCATTGTTGATACTTGAAATTAATTGGCTCTTAAAGTGTCTTCCTTTTCATGGAATTGAATTCACTTAAACTACAGACTTCATTCTTCTGGAGCATAAAGTGAAAATGAGTTCTCAGAGGATCCATGACTTCCCATTGGTAAAACCATGTTGGCTGCTCTTAATGACCCCTTCAACCTTGATATGTCTAGAGATGGTGTCAAGAATAAGTTGCTCCATCACCTTTCCAGAGATGGAGGTAAGGCTGACAGGTCTATAGTTACCTGGGTCCTCCTTCTTGCCCTTCTTATAGACTGGCACGACATTTGCCATCCTCCAATTCTCAGGCACCTCTCCTGTTTCCCAAAGATGACGGAGAGTGGCCTAGCAATGACCACTGTCATAATACAAACTAGTTAAAAAGAGTTTGCACTGATAGATTATAACTAAGGTGAAAATGGTTTGATTCAGTATCATGGAGTTATATAAATTACAAATACATTGTACAACAAAGAATCTGTTAGAGGAGAAGGCCTCTTGCACAACTGCACAGCTAATGAAGAGCTTCAAAAAATTTTCCTAATTTGAGAAGTCCTGCAAGTCTTTTATAAGCACTAGAGATGGCAGTAAGAATGTAGTCTTCTACCAGCTATATTTCATAGCAATAGCTTTATACTTTTTACATGTTTGAAAACAATCATAATTTCCTTGTATAAATATGGAACTCTCTGCAGCTACATCAAAATTAGATTGTCAGTATTAAATCCAATTTTTGCATTACAGCAAGTAAGATTCTTCAGATGCATTTGCATCTGCATATGTTGTGTTTCAGCTACAATGTCACAAAATTAAAACACTGCCAGCTTTGCATGACAAAACAACTTACAGCTGTAAACTAAGGCATATTGTATTATGAAACAATAAGGTATATCAAATGATATCTTCTACGGGCTACATATAACACCATTAGAACTAAACATCATGAAAGCTGTTGGGTTTTTCCCTGTGAAAATAACAGTTTCAAATCTGTGCCTATTAGAATCATAATACATATTAACGCATACATAAATATGTATATATGTACATACCTACATATGCATACACAAATAATTATGTAATTCTTTGTTTGAATCTATAAACATATACCTATATATATATGCATATAGACATATGAACTACATTCACACATTTGTCAGGAATTTCTTTCTAAAAACTTTTTTTTTTTGCGAGTCCTTCTCATCTATCAAACTAATGAAACCGTTAGGCAGTATTCAGGTGAAAATTTAATAGTCCACAGAATATACAAGGGATGGCTACACAGAAAACCTTGACTTCAGGAGCTGAGATTCCAAATCTAATCATACCATGATTATATGGACAACTTAAAAAAATGATATTATTCACTTTGCCTTGAACATCAAATACAATTTTAATATCTTGTTTTTAAGTACTATCAAGAAGTCTGTTGGGCATTTTCCTAACCTCTATTACCTGAATACCAGCACTTTGTGTTTACTCCTTCCATTGAACTGATAACGGAAAGCCTTCAACATAAAGTTAGCTAGGCAGAAGTACATATCTTTGATTCAAATTGCATCCCTTTCTTCTGCAGGAATATGGATAACAATACTGCTTCAAACCAACCTGCATACTTCATGAGAATAGCTAATCTTCTGCTTACTCTTCTGAAATGACACATTCCTTCAACACTCTTCTTGTCCATCTTACATACTTGGGAGAATATCAACACAGATTGCTAATAGTTACCTAAGCATAAAATCCCTGCATTTGGCTTTGTATGGTGCTTAAAAACTTGACAATCCACTGTGGAGTTCAACAGGAAATTATGCATAATATGACCCTTCCAAAGTATAAAATCCATAAATTATTTTTAATATTCTCATTAAATACATGCTTTCAAACAAACTTGAGGAAGTTAGATTATTCTGTATTTTCCTTATTAACACTAAAGTCTTAAAAGGTCTTCAGCACATAAAATTCTCAGAAGAATTAAATATATTTAAGGTAATAAGCACCTGATCTACTTTAAAATATGTGATTACTATTTACTTACATGAACCAAGTAACTAAAATATAGTTAGTCATACAACTACACTTTCCTGCAAATTGCACTCCCTTTCTAGCTCAAAATGGCATTATGTTTTTGAAGTCCTAAATTACTATCTTAAAAAAGAAACAAAAAATATTCTTATAAATTAAATACTTTTACACAACGCTAAATATGAGTGATTAATGTGAAGTTTTAGTATACAGTACCTCCTTTTTTGTCACATTATGTACTGGAAATAATAATGACCATGTACAGTAAACCCATTAAACACTTATTAAGATTAGTTACCCTGCAGAGAATTTATCATCTCACTAAACTCCATCCTGCAATAGTATACACTACATAAGTTTACTGGTTATCCCAGTGTGCTTTATCCCTAATCCACAACCAAATTAACTGTCAATTTTTACTTTTTAAAATTGACTAAAACATAAAAGGTAGTTATTCTTTAATTTCCATGAATCACCATACATTAACCAATTTTAAGATGTTTAATTTTACAAGCGCTTATGTATTCATGACCTACAAACCTTTATTTACTACCCTTCTCCAAGTACTAACTCTTATTTTATCAATGAAAACTATTACAACAATCATCCATTTTGAAGTAAATATATTGGGTTTTGGAGTTCCCTGTGGCCTTTCCTACCTGTTACACACCTTATTTCATAATTGCTTATTCTAGAAAAATAATTATCCTTGAAGGAAAAGGTCAAAGTAGAAGCAAGGAAATTTTCTCCCTACTGTTGCAAGGGAATGATACCTGTTTCATATGTCTCTGCCCTACACACACATGTTCATGCCGTAAAAAGAGAAAGGCTGCCAGGATCAGAGCAAGTATACCAGAATCAAAACTTTCCCTTGTACTTTGAGTGGCTGAAATAGATCTTGTCTGCATAGTATTAAACATGTTTCTCATACTTTCACCTTCACTTACTCCTATCTAGTTTCCCTAGGCTCTAACGTACAAAAATAAAAGAAAATGTAGATAGTATTGATAAAATTGAGAAAACAAAGTACTTTGAGTTAATTAAGACTTCTATCTGTAGCATAATTTCAAAAAAGTCCTCAAGGCATAGGAAAATTATTTCTGTTGTTGTTTTTGATGATTCTCTGTCATTTTCTTACTTACGGCAAATCTTCCAATCTGGAGGCTTCGTGTCTTGGGTCCAGCAGATCATAACCACATTCATTGTAGATCTCTAAGTAGGAAACATGAGTTGTATACACTTTACTGCTATCCTGGATAACAAAACAAAACAAAACAAAACAAAACAAAACAAAAAAGGGAAAGAAGTTGGAGTTATAAAGTCAGAACTAGATCAGCAGACAAATTATCACTACAGCTTTTATGTTGCTTCCTCAATTCTCTTTTTCTTTACCTGAGTATGGTTTACATCTTCAGTTCATGATACCTTTATGCTTTCTGTTATCATATGTATAATGACTCAAGAAGAAAAAGGAAAAACTAACAAAAAAACCCTAATCAAAACTCACATACACAAACCCTCAAAACAAAAGTCCCCCCAAATCCCCCCATGCTCATGATTTTAATCTAGGGGTTTATTTGTTGTTTCCTAATATCTAGAAAATTCTGTATACACTTAGAACATGGCAGCCTGCACACAAAACCATACAACAGGCCATTCTTCACTTCTATGACAAAAAAGAAGAATGTTATTATAAAGAAGTAAACTCTCATATTATGGATAGAAATAATAAGCTTGGGGAAAAAAAAACCAAACCACGCAAAAACCAAAGAACAACAACAAAAATAAACCAAAGATTTACTTCATTTAGAAACATTGGGCAGTTACTGCTTTCCACTCTCTTTATCATAACATTTAAGCTCGGTATATGATTTTGGCTGTTTTCTGTAATCATCTTTTTTCACATTGCCAAAATGTAACTTAACACAACTGGGGTTTGCAGAGAGAATTTTCTCCTGCCCCAAAGCCAAATCCAAACAACATAAACCACAAAATAATGGGCTATGATTTCCAAAGTAGAAGAAAATTAGTCACTTCTTTTCAGCAGATGAAGCCACTGTGAAAGCACTCATATCACACTTACAGTAGCAGTTTAATAACCCAATCCACTACAGTTATTTTGCAAAATACTTCGAGACATAAACTTTTAGTTTTCACTGAATAGTTATTTCCCCCAGGGTTTTTTATAATTGATAATGACAGTCCACTATTTCAAGGGACACGATTTAAAAAGATACACTACAGATGAATGGAAAAACTGTAGTAAGGAAGTTACAGGAAGCTTTGGAAATTCTGACCAATAAATTAAAAAGAGAAGTTATTAAAAACAAAGACTTGATCTGCTTCTCTTTTGTAATAAAAGGTTTTGTTTCTTTGGTTTTAAATTTCACTCTCAGTGTAAACAAGAGCTTCAGAAGTCTTGTATTTTGTGTCCCTGAGCTCAGTTCTATTTCATCTTACTTAGGCTTAGGAGGCAGATGGTTTCCTCACTATGTCGGCACTTTTCAAAGCACATTCATAGAAAAGAATAAATGAAACACGAGAAAGGTATGAAAAGAAAGGCAGGTGGAAAGGTAAAACAGCAAGAAGAGATGTTCTAAGATGCACCAAGAAAGAAAATGTATGAAACAAACACAAAGATTTGGAAACAAGCAGACAGAAATATCCCTATAAGCATAACTAAGCAGAACTTTTATCCAAAACCCAGTCTGAAAATGGAAACACAAATGTTTTTATTTTTGTAGAAACTAGTTGCTGAGAAGGCGGCAAATAAAATATTTATTTTTCATCCTATATTGGTTTTATTACGTAGTTAGCACTAAGAAAGAATGTTGGTGTTGACACTATGTTGCTGGCAATTGCACAATCAACCTGTGCACCCCCCACAACAAAAGTCCTCCCTGGGGTCATGTGAGTTCAACAGCAGGTATAAGGCAACACAATCATGGGTTTCCTTAAAAAGCAAGCTTTTGTGCACCTGCAACACGCTCTCAAAGCCACACTTTGAAAGAGCCAAGGTAATTACTTAAATATTAACCCTTAATGTTAACCCTTACTCAGACAGGGCATGTTAATGTGATTGAGACATATACCCTTACTGAATGAGAATTAGTGCCCTCTATTAAATGAATGACAGCATAACAGTACAAACGTAATGATTGATGTCAATGTCAAATAATATTTAAATTTGTTTAATTAAAAAACATTGTTAAAATAGGAAAATTAATCTTTAATGACTCATAGACCTGGTGAAGTAGATGAAGAAATAAAACAAATATTACACCAGACTCCTCTCTTCCTTCCTTTCACCTCCTGTAGTTATGAAAGCCCCAAAATGATTGGCTCTGTTTACTCATATCAGTATTACATTTCCACTGAAAGAAGCTTCTTGGAAACATAATGAACACTCATAAGTGTTCTATGGTGGTGCATCCTTTCACTTATTTGCTGATTTCATTGCATACAAATGTCAAATTGAAATAACTGTACGATATTTTGGTTATAACCTGATACACATACACACATCCCCCCACATTCTCCTTTAAAAAGTTCTTATGCTTCGAGTGCCAACTACCATATCATGAGCTACTTATTGTTGTGTCTCACAGTCCCCTTATTATCAGGCAAAGAATATGACACATTACTTAAGCTTTCTTTACAACCTGTAGGCTGCAGGTCACTCAGAAGTCTTGCTCTATTCAATAAGAAATTTTCTAATTTACTTATTAGAAAAAATGTAAGGACATAAGGAATATTTGAGATGTGGCAAGACTCTTGCATAACATACCATATCAACTTAGATATTTTCTTCAGTGTTAATTTCAAGGCTTCCTCTAACATTATTATAAAAGCAAGCTTTTGCAATACAGTTAAGTATTTGTAAACTGGACATTAAACATAAACAGAAAGCAATGCCCCATACCTTCTGCAGTTGATCAAAAATGTAAGATAAAGTCCTGGGAATGATGCCTCGATCACTGTAACGTTCTGCTCCTCCTGTGATGGTGAAAGTTTTGCCGCTGCCTGTCTGACCATATGCAAAGATAGTACCATTATATCCTGCCAAAACACTAGAGAATAAAAAAATGTGGAGATAATAAATATATAAAGCATAACATGTTTTCCATTATCAACTTTGTATTGAAACAAAATATAATTATAGCAATTCTTAATTAGGTAGCAGCTGTTTTCAGTAATACAAGAATACTTTAAGATATGTATTCTAGATTCAATAGAATTAAACTATCTAGAACTGAAGGACTTTGCCTTGACTTACCCCATTAATCACTATCATTGTTAGCTAGTCATATTCATTACTGTTTTCTTTATTTCATATACTGTGTTTATAATCAGTGTAGTAAGTCTTCATTAACCATGGTTATGGTTAATGAACCAGGTTAATGAATGCCAGGTTAGACAGAGACTTGGGTGACATGTTTTAGTGTGAGGTGTCCCTGTCCATGGTAGGGGGTTGGAACTATGTCTATGCAAGAAGCTTCAGTGGAACAGCAACAGTAGCTGTATGCAATGGCTTAGCTTGAAATTACATTCAGACTCCATTATCTTTTTTTTACACCTCTTAGTTCTACTTGCAGAAGAGCCTAAAAAAAGGCTAGTTCAGATCTTTCTCTAATTGCTCACACTCCCATCATTAACTTCCACCTGATTTCCACCAAACAGTAGATAAATTTAATGACAGTGGTTTAGCTGCACACCATGGAGGAAATGTAGGAGATGGCTGCAGCTGATATACAGCTCAGAAGCAATGGCTGACTAAACGGAAATCTATAATGCATTTCCTTTGTACAGCTCTGTCTCGTAAGACAAAAGTCATAAAAATGTATTTCCACATTTCTAATTCAATTTCTTGTTAATCATTGAAAACTGTCCTGAACCTGAAAAATATTTTAAGTGCCCCAAGATTTTATGCTTCACGCTGAATGACTAGAAGCAATGAGGTAAAAATGATGGAGGACAAAATTATTTTGAATTTTTCTTTGTCTGTAAAAGCAAATAAAAACTGACTAAAATTATCAAAAATACTAGAATCATAAATTAAATCGTGATGAAATCAGTTATTGACTGTAATATTAAGATGGAAAATCAAACCAGAACTCATGAGAGTTTATGGTTGACAGAATGTATGATAAAGAAATCAGATTAGATTTTCAAGTTTTATATTTCCTCTCAGCAGCTGTGAATTATAAATTGTGTCCTGGATTCAGCTTTTTCAAAATTGTTCTACCACAATTCCAACTAATATTTCCTGATAAAAAATATGGAGGTATTTGAAAGAAAATAGAGTAAGCAAGAAAGAATTATTTTCTTTATAAAACCTAACAGTAGCAAAATGTACTTTGGATTTGGTTTACTGTGGTTTAATAGCTACTAGTTTAGCTAAAAAAATAACTAAAAACTTTCTTGTGCGTGTTGTTTATTGTAAAAATGATAAAAGTAAGATTTTAAAAAATAAAAAAGGAGCAAGCAACTTTTGCATAAGAGGAAAGGAAACACATAGAGATAGCTGCTACTCTGGCACCACAAGAGATGCAATAGTTCTTCAGCTTCTTAAAGTTTATTTAAAGGCCTGAGTAGTTGCCAAATTGCTTATATTAATACATTACAGTAGGATGCCAGAGACAAAAACAGAAACATGTTGAAAGCAACTACAATGAACATCTGGCTCCAAAGACCAAATCACCCAAAGACACAGAATGCATAGTTTTTACATACCAGATGTTAAAAATCAGAACAATTATTATTATCAAACACCTCATTCATCTATCTTAGGAATTTCCAGTGCACACTGTCAAAGTATCTGAATGCTGAAGACAGTAATGAGTTGTCAAAAAGTAGGGGGTATCAAAAGAAGCTCAGAGATGGCAGACTCAAAACAAGCAAGGGAAACTGATTCTTCATGCAACATCTAGTTAAGCTGTGAAACTCCTTGCAGTGGGATGTTTTGCATGATAAAAGTTTATGCAAGCTTCAGTAGAGACTGGACTGACTCATGCATAACAATTATTTCAGCTACTAAACACAGAGAAATCAGAAAATTCCTAAACTACAAATGACTAAAAGCTAACAGAATACGTGGGGAAGTAGCTCTACATGCTTTCAATGGTTTTGCTTGCTTGTTTGTTTGTTTGTTTTTTGTCTGGTTGGTTTTTTTCCTGAGCACTGCTGGTTCCTGTGAGAGATAACATACTGGGTTAGACAAAACTTAAGTCTGACCCGGTATAGTTGCTCTTCTGTTTTTACATCTCTGTCTTTGGCTGTTTCAGATCTAGCATTTTGGGTTATTAAGTTTTCTTCTCTAATTCTTCAAAGTTGTTAAAGGTATATATTTTCAATTACTGTGACATGGCTTCTGCAGAAAGGTGTGTTTTGCAATGTGTCTAAAACAGTGGTAAAAGTGTGGCTGCAAATTATTAACTTAAGGTCCCTGAACTTCACAAAAGGCTGTTGATTAGGATCACCACAAATGTAAACATAGGATAGAATGTTTTTACAAGGGCATGTAGTTATAGGACAAGGAGTAGTGGCTTTAAATTGAGAATAGAAGACTAAGCTTAGATATTAGGAAGAAATTTACTATGACAGTGGTGAGGCACTGGCACAGGTTGCCCAGAGAAGTTGGGGATACCCCATCCTTGGAAATATTCAAGGCCAGGCTGGGTGGGACTTTGAGCAACCTGGTCTAGTGGAAGTTGTTCCTGTCCATGGCAGTTTTATACTGAAATGGTAAGAATACATATAGGTGGACCAATATCTAATCAAACAAGAAATTAATTAAACTGGTATCTTTTTAGTAATTACACAGGATTTTCAAGATACATACTTAATAGCTTCAACCTAAGATGCACAATCCCTTTAGGGAAACAAAAATAAAGAAAGCTTCATAAGCTCTTAGTCACACATAAAATGCTATTTAAAAGACAACAACAACTACAGAATTACACTTCACAAAGTGAAGGGTCTCTCAGACGCTAAGAGTTAGCACAGCGAGTGGAAAATGCACATGTTCGTTCTTACATCACGAAATGTAATCACAACAGGTACCTAAAAAAGTTGGCAACACCGATTTTGAGACAAGAAGAGGATTCAAAGTGTATTTTCTGAACAGCATCAACCATAGAGATCCCTGAAGAGATCCCTCTCTTTGCTTTCAATGAGATCCCTCATTGGCAAATGAAAGCTGTCACCAGCAGCAGTGGAACCTGTTCTCTACTGGAGAAGGCAGCAGAGAATTAGCAGCTCTTTTCTGCATATACTGCAAAATCTACTTTGCAAGATGTTCACCTAGGCAAGATCTACAGCTTTGCTTTTCAGATTGCCTGAACAAAAACCCTAAAATTTTGGTAAACTTAGTATTCAAAAGTACACAAGTTGAGACAGTTGTTGATGGTAGTCTTGCGAAGACTAAAACATGCACACATAAAAATCATACACTAAAAGGATATTTTCAGTCATGCCCCAGTGTTATCAGAGTATCCAGAACATGGAATTTTTTTTTCACCCTCAAAGCTGAGTTTTGGCATGGTTAAGTATATATTTTATTGAATAAATTGTCTCTCTGCTACTTCAGAAAAAATACATCAATAACACATAATACAAAGAAAGGCTTTGGTGAAAAGATCTTTCACGAACTTATGCAATGTTGTATAGCTCCTTATTCAGTTCATGGACTACTTCCAAACAGATCAGCTAAAATATTGCTTGAGAAATCTGTATCTGGTATATGTTAGCAAAGTTAACCTGTTATGATTGTCAGAGTTCCTGAAGGGTTTTTTTAAAAAATTAATACCGAGAAAAAAATTTAAAAAGCCTACTAGAGAGAAAAATGAGTATTTAAAATACAGTCACTGAAATCTGCACAGATTCGTACATTTGTTTCACTGTTAGGAAATCTGAGCAGCTCGTTTTCCTTACACACTAAAACTTAAATGTTTAAAGGAAAAACCTAAGTTGTCATATGCATGAGCAGTTGGTCCAACATGTTGGAGTTTGCACCTGTGAACAACAAAATTGACTGAATATGAACAAGTGCCATTGGACTAAATTTCTGCATGTACATAAGTCTCAAAAAAATTGCCCAAGACCTGAAATTCTGTGAAGATAAGTTTTTCAGAAAAAGATGACGTTTCTGGGAAACACAGACATATAGTAGTTCTGCAAACAATCATATTTTAATCAGAATTAATATACTGAGCTGCCTTGGTATCTTGTTGTTAGGATGCAGGAGATCTCAGTTTCATGACTGCTATGAAAGGACCAAAAAAATCAAACTCTGTAAATTCAGATTAAAATTGTGTGTATCTGGTTTTGTGTTTCAGTGAAAATGCATTTGGTCGAACCATATGAAGACTCACATATCACAAAGCTGTATATAATGTAAAAATTGTAATGATTGCTGGATAAATTAATTTGAAATGGAAAAATGTACATCCATGTGACTATATTTACATCTGATTGTGTACATAAAGGTGTCTTAAATGAAAAATTTCAGTCTTGTTGGTTTTAATTGCTTTTTGTGAAATAGTCACACTAATTGCAGGCAAACAACTACTAGTCTATGAATGTGTATTGTCTTGTTACAGTTCTAAACCTTCTTTATCAATTTTTCTACAGTATTATTTCTAATCTAATTATATGCCCACTTCAAGATGATTTTAACATAGGAAAAAGGTTAGACCTGTTCTTACATTTTACTCAAAGAACTGAATGCTTCTTTTCTGGCTAAGCACTGAAAAATTATTGCTGATTTTTAGAAAAAACAGCTTGTGCTTGACCATACAAATCTAGTCAGCAATATTTTTAAACACAAAGAAAATATTCAATGAACTCTATACTGCACAGAATTGAAAGCACATCTTTTCCAAGCTAGAGGTAGTTTGTTCACACAACTGACTGAAGATAGTAATCTGATCACACTGATATATAAACCTAACCATATATTACGACAGTAAAATATTTTAGCATGATGGGATAAAATGAAATATTTTAGGTTTTCTTTAAGCTGTGCCACAGACTACCAAAAAGCCTCCTACAATGACAATCTTTGAAACAGAAATTACAATACCTTTAGTATTTTTCTAACCAGAATATTAAAATAACCAGAGGAAATCTAGAAAGCACATCAGTAGAGTTCTGCACCTTCAAAGTATCATTAAGACTATGATCCAAAGCTTATTCAAGTCAATGACTACCTTTCCAATAATCTCAGAGTTTTAAGTGGGATCCAGATCATGGAAAAATTTTATGCAGGCTTTTTGGACTTTGAGAAACTTAAAAAAAGAAAACAAACAAACAAAAAAACCCAAACCAATAAATTTAATAAAATAGCAAGGGTTCAGTATCTTAGAAGTTCCCTTATCAGTGGTCGTCCTCAGAGTCCAGAGAAAAAGAATTATTTATAAGAAATAGTCAATATATGTAAGGACTTAAGACAGTAGCACTGTGGTTGCAACTATGATAGTCTGAAAGTATAAAACAGGTATTTAGAGAGGTAGCATCTTTTACTAGATTTACTAATACTGTTTGGGGAAAACATGATTAGTCTCAGGGCTTCAGTGAGTTACTGTTTCTTTAGTTACATTAGGAAGACACTGCCTCTTCCCTTAGATCTTGCTAAGCGAAAGCTGTTAGGAAAACCTTTTAGCAATTATCAGGCAGAGGATAATTTTTATAAACTCATATATGAATTGTGATTAAAGGAGAGCAATGCTATGTGTTTTTCTCTTGTCAAATTTTCTCACTCAGTTATTAGTTAATTGGCATTTTACAACTTACTCATAATTAGTGTCAATTCGAAAACATGAACAGTGAGAATCTAACTTTTAATTTAAAAATTCATTTCAGACACCTATTTAAATAAATGGATGTTAGTTATGTACTGGCATTTTCAGTCACCTAAATGACTTGTCTCATGCCTGAAAGATGTGTAATTTCTAAATATAGAGTGTGATATAGAAGTATAACTCATGCAAACAATTCCATTTAAATTGATAAATTTGTTATGTTCACAACTGCTTAGCATTCTTCAAGTGAGAAATTCCTCAAATGAGAGCTAGACAATTTATAGGTAGCTACTACAGTTTAAAATATCATTTGGTACTTTGTCCTTGATTATCTGAGACAATATAAATACTGATATAAAGCCCAACGACAGTAGACAGAGGTTGAAAGCAGATCAAGGTTTTTTTATTGTGGTTGGATTTTCTAACTACATGCTGTTTCAATTTCCAGTGAAGATCATTTGTTCTATTTAAAGTTCATGGACACAGAACTTTTCATTTGTTTCTGTGCTTATTGTTAACAAGACTTCAGGGAGGCTTGTGCCTAAGTATAACAAAGAACTCTGCTTCCTCTGCTGCTACACTGGTTTCGCTGAATCAAACAGAACAACTACTATCAAAGTTTGAAAAAACAAACAAATAAAAAAAACCCAAAACCAACCAAAACCCAAGAAACCCAGTTCACCAAACTCTCCCCCCTGAGTTCTGTGTCCAGTTTTGGACTCCTCAGTGGAAGAAGAATGCTATAAGGAAATTGGAGTGAGCCTGACAGAACCAAGTTAGCTTGAGCTGAAGCACATTACATACGTGGGGAAGACAAGGGAGCTGGTTTTTGTCAACCTGGAGAAGGCAAAGCTATACATATACGTAATTATCACCTTCCATTATACAACACCATTACAGAGATGGACTCAAACTCTTTTCAGAGACTTACAGTGGTATGGCAAGAGGCAGTTTTTACAAGTTGTGAGGGGGGAAATTAAAAGTAGGTGTAAGGAAAATATTCTTCACAGTGAGAGTAAAGCCCTTTAACAAGTGACCAGATGGGTTGTGAGATCCCCAGTGCTGGACACATTCAAAGCTCTGCAGGACGAGGGCCTGGGTAATGTGATCTCACCTTGAAGCTGCTAACCTTGAATCTGAACCTGAACCTGCTTTGCCCAGGAGATTGGATCAGATAACCTACAGAGATCCCTTCTGACTTAATTATTATAATTTGTTGGCAGTAGGCATAAATCACAGGGTCAACAGGAGCAGAAGGAAAAAGTAAACAGTTCTTATCAGTCCCTAAAACATGCTACAAACTTTGCACTTACTAGTCTCAATGCATCAGTTTTTAAAATGAAGCTTGAAGTAACAACCTTACTCTCAAGTTTTTGACATTGGCAGGTGTTACAATGTGGAAATCTTGTTTTAGCAATTGGCAAATGAAGCCTACCCTGAACATCAAAAGCATACACAGCAACAATGAATATGAAGTCTAAGCAAAAAGATTTGCTTGCTCTGACACTTAATTGTTACAGCAAGACATACTTCCCAATCTTTAAAATTATTAAAACGATAATTTAAATAGATGCATTTAAGCCAGTTGTAATTTTTATTATTGTTCTGTTTTAAAATTAAAAAGTTAAAAGTGAGAGGTTTTTAGTAAGCTTATAATACAAATAAGTAAAATGTGTCTAAAAGTTTAAATGAAGGAAAAAGGCATTATCAACTAAGGGCTAAATCCTGCATTTATATATAGATAAGAGAAATTCCTGGGAACAAGATACAAATTGCAGCTTTAAAAAGTACTTTGATTTTGTGCCTTCATTTCAGCATTACACTATTAACTCTGGTTCTGACATCTTCGTTTTAAAGGACTGACAATAGAAGGAGTTGTGGTTAGAGAAAATATTCAATAACTATTAAAATACTACACTACTGAAAAAAGCAGAAACCACCAGTATCTTCGATCTTGGAATACTGTCAGCCCACTCCTCATGTCACTTCTTGCTGACCTGAAATATGTTACCCATGTCCTTCACTTTCCTTCTCTCTGCTGCAGAAAATCTCAATCCATAGTTACTTTATTAGAAAGAATAAAAATTCAACACAGTCCTGACACAGCCAGCTCCCAGACATGATTCTTAAGATAAAAAGAATTTAGCTTGCAGGGTCTAGAAAAAAGTTTTCAGGGAGAATCTGTCTTTACAGAGACTCAGAATTTAGGTATCTTCTATCCCTTGGAGCTCAAAGTTTCTTTTAATTAAAATAAACAAAGTATCTCAGGATGACAATTTTTTTTTGTTTTTAGTGGAACAAATCTGATTTGGTAATACCTCATCTTTCAAAAACAACACCAATTTCCAAATGTGCATGCAAATATATTTTCGAGAGCTTAATGCAAGCAAGTTTCCTTAGAAATTTCAAAAGGGCCTTCCAAAATAGAATTCCACTATAAGCACTGCAGAAGATAAGTGACATGAAGATACTCTGAATCAAAGCTATCAGACTGTAAGCTCTAATAAGCAGCCTTCTGGAACAATTCTGAAATGTGCAATTTAAGTCAAAATAAACATGAGCAACTAATAGTTGTTTGAGATGAAACATTAATGATGATTTTCACTTTTTATTGTCTCATAAGTGTACTGAGAAAGAACTGCTAGCATTACTGCTCCGATTTCTTAATTTATCAGAAATTTTAAGATACATTTGTTTCAAGTTTACGTACAAAAAATGTATTCTTTTACTACATATAGATTCTACAGGTCTCTCGTACCTAAATCACCCACGTTAGCATTAATACAGCTGTGATGCAAGGTTGCCTATATGTGAGCCAAGCCACTTCTTTGCTCAGTGTGACAAATATTCAGGTCAGAATGGATAATTGTTCATGCAGATATTTTGAATACATGTTCTGTAAGAATAAGCAGCAGAAAAAAACAAACCCACCAAACAGCAAACACAAACAGAAAACCAGAAAAGAGCTAAACGGTTTTTATATTACAGATGCCAATTCCTAGCATAAACATAGCATATGAGAAGAAACTAAAAGCTGTGGCAATGGGAGGGTTATACTGGAGGCTATCAAATCTTCCATAAAAACCATAGGTGATTGCCATTTAGGTTTATAAGCAAATGACCTGTTTCTCATTTGCAAAATATATATGAAGAGAAAATATTTTCCATGTTATTCTTTAATAAATCAAGACAAAACATCGGCCATATAACAAATGAAAACAAAAACTAATCCAAAGCATTGCATAATTAATTCCATCACAACACTCATATTTGAAATATTATAATTGCTCGACTAAAGCAGTGCTTAATCATTAGCAAACTGCAAAATTATGTTTTTTATTTTCTCTATTTTTGTGGGAAATCAAGTAAATATTTAAACTTAAAAAGAAAACAGGAAAGCACAAACAAATGATAAAAAGAAACCATGCAAGAGATGACTTAAGCATTAACAAAAAAGCAATAAAAAAATTCAGGCAAGTCACATACAGAGGCTAGCACTTTTGATTGAAGAAGCAAATTAAACAATATAAAAAAAAAAAAAAAACAACTTAAAAACAAAGAAAGTTGTATCTAATACCCCCCCATCCAAGAGCAAAGTAGCTAGATTTTAGAATCCTGAACATTGTATTGCCAGTTCTATTTTAAACAAAGCCCTTTTTTTCCCCTCAGCGTTCAAGTCTCTAACTAAATTCTCATGACTGTAAGTATGCATGGCAGGGAGCCTCAAAATGTTACTGAACTATTTCATTGATATTTTCTTGCTACTTTCTTTTCCTTGGCAATACACAGACAAAAAACTGTTCCCTTAGTAAAGTGACTCCAGCAACAGAAATAAGTGCATTTTCAACAGTTTTGCCTGCAAGAGAATGACAACTTGGAAACAAATAACAAGAACATTTTGCTATTAAAGACTGTAGTCTTTCAGAATAACAGGGCAATTCTTACTGTCCCACATCGGAAAACTGAGTCTTTAACTATAGAGTGAAATAAACTTCAGACACAGTTATGGACTCCACTAGGCAAGGAACCTCATGACTGAAGACATTTTGAAATAAGCATTTTTGCTTAAGAAAGGGTAAAAATTAAGGAAAAGGATGAGAAACAGGAACATGCTTCAGTTATTGCCTACTCTACTATAAAAACACAGCAAAATTATCCTTCAGTATTACCAGTAACAATACAAATGTTAATTAGAATACAAGCTTTAATACATTATAACACTCAGCCAAAATAGTCATGATTCAGTTAATAATGATGTTATAAATTAATTTTATCATTGAAGATAAAGACTCAGCTATTTGGAGATAAATGTACAGCTAAACACCATTGATTTTAATAACATTTAAGAACGTGAAAGTAATTAAAAATATCTAAAAATCAAACCTAAAATTTGCAAAATCAAGGCATAAAAATCTTGTATCAGCCAACACTGAAATCGAGGAAAACAATACCGCTTACTGTTTATTAGAGCACTGCATAAGTGAATTATTAACTGGAAAACCTCTTCATTTTCTAGCAACAACCAAAGGGGAGTGGGGGTGGGTTGGGGAAAGTCAATCTGTTGCTGTTAGGTTTGATACTCTCAATTTTTCCTGATGAGAATTCAATCCATAGCATGTAACAATAAGACTTTAAATCCTTCTCTATCCACACACAGTCCAATAAAATATTTTTTTTTTCTGCAATCACCATTAAATTCAGAATTACTTAAAGCTAAGTAAATGAGTTAACTTGAAGCTATATGTTAAAAAGTCAGATAAGCAAAGAAATACCTTTTGGGTGAAAGAAATAAAAACAATCTTTTAAAAAGAATATTTAACTTCAGTGAAGTTTCAAATTCACTGGCTCTTCATTTTCACTGTCATTTACCCTCCTGTGTTATGTGAGACTTTTAAGAAGCAGCAGGGTGTGGAGAGGACAAGAAAATGAAATTATAAAGAGCTAGTTAGATTTTTACTTCCAAATAAAAATTTGAGAAAGACTGTAAGTCCAGCTGAGGATGTCTGTTCTCCTATAGCACAAAACATGCAACAGTGCAGTAGGCTGAAGAATAACTTGCAGAATCATAGCTTAAACCAACAGATGGGTCAGTGTCCTGGAGTGACAGGAAGATCCCAAGAGTTGACTGTGCTGGAGGCTGAAATCAGCATAACTGGGAGGGAGGGGAAAAGCATCCCATTGTGACTGGTCCAGAGGCTCCATGTGTCCTTGCATAGACTAACTCAGGAGAGGGTACTTCAAAGACCTGAAAGGATACCAATGGGTTTTTGGTGTTGCTGCTTTGGAGACTGAGGAAATTGAGCAGCTGTCCACCTTGCCTGGTCTCTCAGAGGATCATTCTGCTGTAGGATTGCTGAAAGTCGAAGAACGAGTGCCAATAGTGACCACAACAGTGCACCAGCGGCAGTATTGCACCAACAGAGACTCCCTGATTCCCATCCATAGGCTGATCCGTAGACTGGAGAGTCAGGGAGTGATCAGTAGGACCCAATCACCCTTTAATAGCCCCATATGGCCAGTGTGAAAGTCTAACAGAGAGTGGAGACTAACAGTAGACTATTGTGGCCTGAATGAAGTCACACCACCATTGAGTGCTGCCGTACCGGACATGCAAGAACTTCAGTATGAACTGGAGTCAAAGGCAGCCAAGTGGGATGCCACAATTGATATTGCCAATGCATTTTTCTCAATTCCTTTGGCAGCAGAGTGCAGGCCACAGTTTGCTTTTACTTGGAGGGGTTTCACTTGGAACCGAATGCCCCACGGGTGGAAACACAGCCCTGCCATCTGCCATGGACTGATTCAGAATGCACTGGAACAGGGGCAAGCTCCAGAACACCTGCAATACACTGATGACATTATCATGTGTGGCAATACATGATGTGGCAATACATGTGTGGCAATACCTTGAGAAAGGGAGGAAAATAACCCAAATCCTGCTAAAAGCTGGTTTTTGTCATAAAATGGAGTAAAGTCAAGGGACCTGCACAGGACATTCAATTTTTGGGAATAAAATGGCAAGATGGATTTCGCCAGATCCCCACAGATGTGCTCAACAAGATAACAGCAATGTCTCCACCAGCTAATAAGAAAGAAACACAAGCTTTCTTGGGGTTCTGGAGAATGCACTTCCTGAATTACAGTTTGATTATAAGCCCTCTCTATCATGTGACCAGGAAGAAGAATGATTTCAAATGGGGCTCTGAGCAACAACAAGCCTTTGAGCAAATTAAATGATAGTTCATGCAGCAGCCCTTGGATCAGTCCAGACCAGGCCAGATGTAAAAAATGTGCTCTACACCACACCCAGGGAGAATGGTCCTACCTGGAGGCTCTGGCAGAAAACTCCAGGGAAGACTTGAGGTCAACCCCTTGGCTTTTGGAGTTGGGGATACAGAGGATCTGAGGCCAGCTATACCCCAACTGAGAAAGAGATACTGGCAGTCTATGAAGGGGCTCGAGCTGCTTCAGAAGTGATTGGCACTGAAGCACTGCTCCTCCTGGCACCCCAGTTGCCAGTGTTGGGCTGGATGTTCAAAGGCAGGATCTCCTCTACATATCGTGCAACCGATGCTACATGGATTAAGTGGGTTGCACTAATTACACAATGAGCTCGAACAGGAAATCCCAATCATACAGGAATTCTAGAAGTCATCATGGACTGGCCAGAGGGCAAAGATTTTGGAATGTCACCAGAGGAGGAGGTGATGCATGCTGAAGAGGCCCCATCATATAATAAACTGTCAGAAAGCAAAAAGCAGTATGCCTTGTTTACTGATCGGTCCTGCCATACTGTCGGAAAGCATCAAGAGATGGAAGGCAGCCGTATGGAATCCTCAACAACAAGCTGCAGAAACTGCTGAAGGAGAGAGTGAATGTTTGGCGAGATGAAAGCCATCCAACTGGCCCTGGACACTGCTGAATGAGAAAAGTGGCCAGTACTTTATCTCTATATTGACTGATGGAAGGTGGCAAATGGCCTGTGGGAGTGGTTGCAGCAATGGAAGCAGAGAACTAGCAATGCAGAGGTAAACCCATCTGGGCTGCTGCACTGTGGCAAGATACCGCTGCCCGGGTGCAGAACCTGGTGGTGAAGGTACGCCATGTAGATGATCATGTACCCAAGCATGTACCCAAGAGTCGGGCCACTGAGGAACACCAGAACAACCAACAAGTACATAAAGCTGCTAAGATTGAAGTGGCTCGGATGGACTTAGATTGGCAATAGAAGGGTGAATTACTTTTGGCCTGGTGGACCCATGACACCGCAGGCCATAAGGGCAGAGATGCAACATACAGATGGGCTCGTGACTGAGGGGTGGCTTTAACAACGGACGCTACTGCCCAGGTTATTCATGACTGTGAAACATCTGCTGCAGTGAATCAAGACAAGTGGTTAAAGCCTCACTGGTATGGAGGACAATGGCTGAAGTACAAATACAGGGAGGCTTGGCAGCCTGACTATATCACACTCCCACCAACCCATCAAGGCAAGCGCCATGTGCTTACCATGGTGGAAGCAACCACTGGATGGCTGGAAACATACATTG
>JBCJKH010073002.1:0-13641 GCA_039877255.1 Loriculus beryllinus | reverse complement strand
TCCTCCCAGCTTCCCCTCCTCCCTGGCAGAGCATGAGACTCACAAAGTCCTTGGTCAAAGTAAATATCAGTATTATCTGCATTGTTCCCAGGCCGAGTCAAAACACAGCTACATCAGCCACCAAAAAGGAGAAAAACCGTCTGCCGCTGCTGAACCCAGGACAATACTATACTTGCTATAGGGTATCTAAATCAATTTAGACATAAAACCACATATATACACACATATATGCATAAAGGTTTACCTATTAAAAACTCCCCTTGAGTTCACTGAAATACTCACTTCAACTGTCTCAGAATTTCTCAGTGGGAGACAGTTGAGCCTACAGAAATGGGTAGTCTTTGACGCAGGTGCTGGTCCTCCAAACTTTGTAAACTTGAGAGTTCACAAGCTTTTGAGAGACGTCCCACTCAGAGACAGATGCTGGTTGCAGCCCGCTGCATTCCATGAAAGCTCAAAGGACTTCACTCAGGACTGTTGGTTATAGAGGCACAATATGATTTGCTGTAGACATCAGTAAATCTCCATCCTGGCCACAATCTGTGTGAATAATTACTGGAATTCTTAAAATTCCAGTAACAGTGGTACCATTCCACTCAGGCTATGACCAACGTGAAGGATATTCCAAGTCTATCAAATGATGACTCGTCATTCCCAATTTTGTCTCTGGCCAGGCAACAGGAATTCCTGGTATGGTCAGTGCCACTCCCTTCTTAGCTGTGCAAGAGTTCCTGGTATTGTCAAGGGATGCTTCATTGCCCAACTCATTGCGCAAAGTCCAAGGCCTAACAGGCATTCCTGAGATCATGGAATGGCCCAGAGAAGAAGAGTGGACGCTAATGCCCCATCTCAACATGTGTCCGCTGCATAGACAGTAATCTTGTTGTTCAAGTCAATAAAAAAAGACCCCCAACACAGTACAGTTTTATTACAGTTTTGTTTCCTGCACTGAGTTTTAATTTTTGAGCCTACCTTAAAAAAATACATATCCCCTTTCTAAACACATTCCTTCATATTCCTTTTTTTATTTGTGTGCTCTTTTCTGAGTTTATTAATTTTCACAGATCATCTGCTGATCAAAGAGCACAATTTTCAGGAAGTTAGACTGGTGAGTTATTATGATGTTTTTATTTATTGTTTTTATTATTGTTTTCTGGCAAGCAGTGTGTCAGGTCACAAAAAAATAATAGACTTTTTTGTTTGTACAACACCATGCCAAGAACTCTGTAGGCATTATCAAGGTAAATGGAAGTATAACTTGAGATGAAAAGAAGCAACACAAAAACTAATTAATTTTCAAAATAGTTAAGGAATTAAAATACTTGAAAAACAGAAATAATGAAGACAGTTATTTTAATTGCTAGAAAAATTTAATAAGAACCTAGCAATTTGGTCTACTACTGTCATAAAATTACCTATAAAAATTGCTTATTTAAGTTCAAAATAAAAATATTTTTTGTTCATGTCTGTTTGTTAAACTAATAGTTCTGTTCAAATCAATTTCAGGTTGTGTTTCTAAACATATTTACACATGTAGGTGATGACAGTTTCTCTTTTAGTGTATTTATTTTTCAGGCAAAAATTCCTCTATAATTCCCATTTGCTCTCCTATTTTTCCTCTCTGCTGCAACCTGAATTCACAGAAGAATTTTTACAGTTCCCCTGAATCATAACTCTCAAGAACAGATGGGAAGGGATAAACCACTGAATAACGAAAGTAGACTTGTTTAGACTTATTACTTTGTACTATCTATGACCTTAGTCTTTTAAAATGAAGAATTCCCTCAATGTGTTATTCTGAAAAAGAAATTCAGTGTAAAAGGTCATCCTGAACTGATTGTATGATCAAGTCCTGGAAGATGTGGGCTAAGAAAAATATCTAGCTGATTTCCATCTTTCATAACTTTAGTCTTAAAAAGAAAATATATAAAATATTTATTGTTACACTCTTAAGCGTTCAGTGTGACCCTCTTTCAGTCACCAAAGCTTCCATACAAATGAAAAAAAAAAAACCCAACCAACTGATAAATTAGAATATTAACTATAGATTGCCATGAAATACAAAACCAGGTAATTTTCTGACCTACCATTGAAATAATATAATAAAAAGTAAGTCAAAGAACTGATTCCATCATTTCTGTTGTATGGCTCTGGTTATGCTATTCTAGTGAAATTCAAGCTGTAATAAATCATGGCATGTCACAATGACAGTTCCAAATGAACATGTTTATTGGAACAGACAAGTACATCACTAAGAGTGTTATTTACTTCAGGTGCTGAGATACAGTACCAGCTGTTGGATTTAAACACTGACTCAGCTGTTGCAGCCAAAAAACATGGACGTTTTTCAAATCACACACCAAAATGAGCAAAACATGGGCATCATAACATTAGTAATACAGTAATAAAGTAATACAGATATTTTTCCAACCTCATAGGAACCATGAAGTTTGAGAGAAAAAAAAAATCATCAGCACTAAAAAGCCAGCGGGAAATTCCACTTTAAATCTAATAAAAAACCCCACAAACAGCAACAAGAAGCCAACACATTTAGATTAAGTGTTAATACTGTGATTATAGTTTTTAAGGAAGTTTAAAGATTTTTTTTCCTTGGAAAATATCCATGGACTTCAGAGTGACCTTTGTTGAATTTTGTAGCTTTCTTCAGGTGGTTGTGGTTTAAACCCACCCAATAACTCAGTACCACACAGCTGCTTGCTCACTTCCTTGCTTCTCTCCTCTCCAAGACTGCAGGTTTTGAAAAGAACAGTTTAATGATAGAAATAAAGTAAAATATAGTGATAATAAAGATAACACCAACAATAACAATAGTGATAAAAATAGCAGCAAACAACAACAGAAAAAAAAAAAAAGAGAAAGAAAAATTCAGAAGATAACTCCCTCCCAGTTCATACACTGGGCATGATGTACTGTGGCATGGAATACCCTTTGGCTAGTTTCGGTCAGGCTTTCTGTCTCTGCTTCCTCCTGGCTTCTTGTGCCCCTCCGCACCGGCAGAACATGAGAGATTGCAAAGTCCTTGACTAGGGTAAGCATTATTTAGCAACAACTAAAACATCAGTGTGCTATCAGACAGACTTCGGTTAACTCAGTATCAAGCAATACAAATTCTTGAAACGCACTGGTTACAGTTTATCTTCCAAATTATCTTCCAAATTATCTTCCACATTTGAAATCTCATCTGGTGTTTTATGGTACCTAAGATCAAATGTATGATATATCCCTTGGTTTCTGAAATAAAACAGGTGAAAATACTTTTTATGGAAGCAGTTGTACAATATATGTTTTATTGTTCTAGAGCAAACAAAAGATCAAGGCAGCAGCGTAAGGACAACTTTCCCAAAATCAGACTGCAATTTGAAGGGGTGGATGAGCAATCTGTAAGTGTGTTTTACACATCTTAATATATATTTTATGTCTATTAAGTTGTTCAACAGAAGAATTGGTAGATCCTGAAAGTAACATTATTAAAAGAACATCAGACTAATTCAAAGGAAATACAGTTAATTTAATAAGCAACCAATCTAATCAGAAATACATTGATGTTAAGGGAAAAAATAGGGGGAAAAAGCAAACTGACAAACACATTGTTTTCAAAGGGGAAGTATGAAGGAATGACAGAAAAATAAAGATATGAAAATAATCAGAAATGCTTCATACACTGAGTTTTATCACAATAACAAGTATGTCAGGGAGAATTTGAACAAAGCAGGATGAAGAATATTTATGTAAATTAATCGAATGTAAGTCATAATAGCCTCATAAATTATCTTTTATTAAAAATGCAAAATACACACACACCCAAAAAGAAACAAAACCAAAAACAAACCAAAAACTAAACAAAAGAAAACCCCATACAGAAACTTAACCAAAGAGATTTATGAAACATTAGTGGTTTTCGTCGAAAGATCATAGAAGACAGGTGATTTGAAAAAGATGAAGAATGTGAAATTATGAATCAACTATTAAGAAGTGAGAGGTGACAAAGCGGGATGGAATGTAAAAGAATTACAGATCATTGGCATCCACCTTGAGAAACTTGGAGAGAAAGAATTAGTGATGCATTTGTATTGTGAGCGAATAAAATGAAAAAGACAGACAGCATGGTTTTGTCAAAGTTCAGGTAGTGCCAAAGGAGTCTTATTTACTCCAAGATAGAAGCTGTGCCAGGTTACATCAGAATATGGAAGTGAGTTTAATAAGGCTTGTCTTACTGCTCTATGAGATAATCTCAAATGCAAACTAAAGAACCACATTCTAGATTTAGTAAGTGAATACTTACTGCTTTATAAACTACACTCTAAGTAGTTATTAGTGTTTCTTTCACAGTGAGAAGGTATTTCATCAATACAGCAGCTACAGTAAAAGCAGAACATGGTAATATGATGTAAAATGTAATGCCTTTGGGAAAGAGCTGATGGTGGAATTGCAAAAAACTTCATAGGAAAAAGTGATGGTTAAAGGGAAATGGTTAAAGGGAAATGGTTAAAGGAAAATAGTTAAAGGGAAATGTTAATGGTTAAATGGAAACTCATATGGAAAGATAGACTTGAAAAGAAAGAAGAAATTACTGTAGACATAGATAATGCACACTATCTACACAGGTAATAGAAGAGGTCACAGACACAAACATTGTGCTTTGAACTTGACAAAGTATGTCAGTTCTGCATCTTATCCAATAAATTTGAAGTCTGTGGCTTTCATATTTTTACTCTCTGTATATCTAAATGCTTAAATTTGGCAAGGGAACACTGTACTACAAGCTTCATATGTAGCCCATTAACAGTGGTGGTGCTAATATTACATATTTTGCTCTTCTCTGCAATCAATTTCTTACGTCTCTTTCAGGTTCATCTGGATGCAGACTGTTGAAAAGTAAAGTGATATAAAGTGTTTCCCAGCAACTACTGCATCACTCTCAGTGACCTTCAAATTACATTTAACATTTGTCTTCGACAAAACTATAAGGCTGCTCAGTGTTGTGGACAGGAAGATTCATCTGGTACTGTTAACCTGATCAGTAGAGAAATAAAAAGTCAACTGAGCTTACATCTTTACAACCCCAGGAGGAAGTTAAAAAATATATTAGTTGCTTCAACAGAATGATAGCAGACAGAGAATCTTTATCCAAGTTTATAAAAGGTAGCAGCTTAGTAAGCCCTGTACATCATATACAGTAATAAGTTACTCACATTGTGTTAGTTTAAGGACAATCTCACTTTTGTTTTCTTTACTTCAAATGTTCCTTTGCTTTTTCACCCAGAAAGAAAACAAACAAATGAGGCTGCAGGGGTCAAAAGCATACCTTTAAGATAGCATGAAGATGGTTTTCTTTGAGATACTTCTCTCTGTCCTTTAGCCTGGTGGCATGGTAAGCATTTGGGGAGAAGTAAAAAAGATTTTTCTATAGGTATTTATCTGTGAAAAGTTCATCTCATTGATCAGGAATGCTTTTAAGGAAGACTTTTGAGTTTGTTTAGAACAGTTTGCTAGCCTTTAGGTGTTATTCAACCGCAAGTAAACTGGGTGTAGAAAGCCTGACTAGTAAGGATTACATGAATCTGCATATGCCCTTAGATTTGAACACTTCGCTAAAAGTATTCCATTAAAGCTAGAATTTTAACTTTTGGAGCTGCTTTAGAGTTTTATTGACTTCATTAGCTAAGGAACGTGATCAAACATTGCAATAAGTTGGTTTTGCTCACTGAACTGGTAAAAGATTCTGGATAGTATTGTGCAACAGCTAACATTTTCTGGAAAAGAAAGTGATCCTTAGCTGCCAGCACAGAATACTTATTTCCCTCTTTTCCATGTGTGCCTAACTGGATAACTAAGTTGAAATCTGTAAAGCTTTTGGCTCTTGGCTTCATACTGAACATTGCACAGCACAGCTAGCAGTGAAATTTGAATTCACTTAGGAGTGCTTTTTGTTCCAGCCTAAATTATTAGCTTCATTCTACTTTTTGAGTATAGTTTTGGTACTCATGGGAAGAAAACCTCCCTTCCTATAGTCTTTTCCACATGTATGTAGATGAGCCAAGCCAGAGTTTTTCAGATTGATCAGAACAAATCTGAATATTATGCATATTCTGCCCGTTTTGGCTGAGCAACAAGACATTGTAATTCTTTACTGCAAATTTTCTCATCACAAAGCTGTTATTTCAGAAACTCTGCAAAAGTATCCCTTCAGTGATTTAGTCTTTTTTTTTGAATTATCAGTTGCCCAACAAATGCCTATGCAACAGAATCTAGTTAACTGCTCTTTTAATATCAGTTTTAACTAGTTAAAAGTAAGCTTTGTACAAGTACAGCCACTTCTTTATGAGCTCATCATCAAATCAGACACCCGAATATAAATTTATCATACAGTCCTAGATATTTGTGAACTTTATGGTATGTGGATATTTCACAAAAAAATACACCTAAAATCTGATCACCAAAAGTTGTTTTTTAAAAAGCCCGAGTAAGAGTTACTTGGTCATCAGTCCTTACAACTTTGGTGACTTACAAAGGCCTAAATATACTCTAGACAACGTCATTTCAGTTTGGTTAAAACAACCATATTTAGTACCATATTTTCACATTTAATTTTGTTGCTGGAGATTGATTCCTGATATGGCTTTTCAAATTTTAATTTAATTATTTGATTTAATACTGCATACCTGCATTTGTCACACTGCAGATTTCCAACACTGTACATTTTGGTGCGTTTCTCACACTGATACAAGTACGGAAATACCTACATGGTTTCATTCATAGTAAAGCTGGTATGATGATGTCTTTGTAATGAGCTTTTCTCCACCTTTTTTCTTTTCTTTTTTTTTTTCTTGATCTTTTTCCCCTCTACCAATTCCCTGCAGGGTATTTTCTGAGGAGATTTCTAGTAACAGCATACCCAAAAAGTCTGTATTCATATTTTTCCCTTTTTCTTTACTTGTAGTCCATGTTGCACCTCCCTAAGACTATTATAAATAGACTATTGTGAGGAATATTCTATCAGATACACTTTTTGTCAGGGTTCACTTACACAGCAGAGGTAATTCATCAAAGGCAATCTATGCATCAGAAAAATATACATTTGTATTCAGATTCTGGGTTTACTACATGTCAGATGACATCTCAGTGTTTAAAATTCACAGAATTATTATATCTGATCTCTCCCTACCTCCACAGAAGTAAATGGACTCCTTGAACAAAAATAAAATAACTAGTCTAAGAGATGGAAATTGCTTTCAGCTTGCTTGAATATGGAAAAAATTGATTACCATCTATATCTGATCATAAATAATGAAGTAATAACCTATGTAGTCAGAATTTAATACAACTTTCCTTCAAGTAACTGGAGGTATGAAACTGTAGATTTTTACCATTACCACAGTTCACTTTCATAGATGACTACCATTTTAAAAATCCAGCTTTTAAAACCCGATGAGAAGTTATGAACAATCTGCCAATCTATCAGGAATGATTATATAGTCGCTGTTAGGCCTGTTCAGCTATTACGTAGAATTCATTAAAATGCTGTTATGGTTATTTAAAGTGAAACGGTGTAGTGAGCTTACAGTACATATGCAGTTATGGTAGCTCTGACATCAGGAAATAATTTAAGGCTGGTGCAACTTGATTGTTTCACATTATATTCCCATATTCTTATATTACCTCTACTATTGGCTGTCCTTTCCCTCATATCCAATAGGAATATTGCTTTCAAATTATTTCTAGTACTAAGACATGATATTTCATCAATACAGTAAGATGTGTATCTTGATGCTTTTTATCTGTGTCATAAATTATTTTAATTGGTAGAAGTCACATTAAAAAACTAAAGGATATTTCATGGTCAAACCTGTGTGGTGCAGTTGACACATTGGAGGGAAGGGATGTCATCCAGAGGGACTTTAACATGCTTAAGAGATGGGCAAACACAAACATCGCGATGTTCGACAAGACCAGGTACAAGGTTTGGCACATTGGTCAGGGCAATCCCAAGTACAAATACAGGCTAGGCAGAGACTGGACTGAGAGCAACCCTGAAGAGAAAGACTTGGGGTGTTGGTTGACAGAAAGCTCAATATGAGCTGGCAGTGTGCATCTGAAGTCCATAAAGCGAACCATATCCTGGACTTCAAAAGAAGTGTGACCAGCAGGTTGAAGGAGGTGATTGACCCTCTCTTCTCTGCTCTGGTGAGACCCCACTTGGAGTATCGCATTCAGCTCTGGGATTCACAACAAAAGGTGGATGTGGACTTTTTGTGTGAGTCCAGAGGAGGGCTACAAAAATGAACCAAGGGCTGGATCACCTCTCCTATGAAAACAGGCTGAGAGACTCGGGTTTGTTCAGCCTGGAGAAGGATCCAGGAAGACCTTAGAGCAGCCTTCCAGTACTAAAGGGGAGCCACAGAAAGCTGGAGAGCAACTTTATAGAAGGGCATGTAGAGATAGGACAAGGGGGAATAGCTTTAAACTTACAATATCTAATTTTGATTAAATATTTAGATTAGACATTAGATTTTTACCGGAAGATGATGAGATGCTGACACAGGTTGCCCAGAGAAGTTGTGGTTGTCCCACCCCTGGCAGCATTCAAGGCCAGGTAGGACAGAGCCTTAGGCTGCATTGTCTAGGATGAGGCGTCCCTGCCCATGACAGGAGGGTTAGAACTAGATGATTTTTAGGGTCTCTTCCAACCCAAACCGTTCTATGAGTCTGTCAAATAAGGTAGGCTCACTTCTAAGTCATATAATATTAAGTTGACTGGTCTAAATAGACATTATTCTCTCTCAAATTAAAAAAAAAGAAAGGTTTAACACAGTGCATAAAAATTGCATTACATTGTTAAGACATTGAGAATGATATTTCATCTTACTTCTGCACAGTATCATCATTTCCCATTACACTTAGTCAGATTAAAGCAAAACTGGTGATTCTGGCTTCTCCCTGCACGTAATTGCAAATTCCTGTTCTCCCTCTGTGGCAACTGTGGTATTTGTAAGAAATATTTTGTTGTTGTTTTTCTTGGAATTCCTTTCTTTTGTTTTGGGTTTTTTTTTTTTTTCACCAGGTGATGAGAAATTCATCCAGCTGAATAAAAATCTAACTTCCCATGTGGCACCACAAAAACTAGTGCTACACAAGGAAGAAAAGTAGAGTAGTAGAAATATAGAAACAATGTATGGGGGACCGAAATATTTTCCTTGGTGACACATAATTTTTAGGCTGCTTAAAGAGGTTGTGAAATCACAGTCTTTCAATAATCCTACAATTACACAACCACTTAAATTCTGCATACAATTTTTCAACAATAGGAATATTATAATTTACTCAATTTTCTGTCAAAAAACCTTGTCATAAATCTCAAGGTTTTACATAATGCTGCTCTATTGCTCCTCATCTGCTTTTCATAAACAGCAGGTATTTTAACAAAAGCAGTTTTCAGATCCCATCAGTCCACTGCTGTGAAATCCAAAATGTTTCCATAAGTGGGGCCTCCTAATTTCAGAGTCTGTTAGCTTCTTTTCAGTAAAAGCATGAAAACCAGGAATGGGAACCTATTTTGCTTGTTAAATATTTATATGAAGACAGTAACAGTTAACAGATGTAAAATATTCACTGCAGTGAACAATTACCTTGAATAAAAACCAGGTTGTCACTATGTCCCAATCAGTGTCATTTCTGGTTTTCAGCAAACAAAGAATATAAGGCTGGAAGCATAAGTAAGCGAAAGAGTTAATTTTCTTTGGGACTTGCCTCACCTCAATTTTTGTCAGACAAAACCCATAGTTATTTGCATAAGAAGGAAAATAGCAAAGGTATAAATAGGCTCAGGGGTAAATAAGGCCTTGGCAGGAACAAGAGCAACTGTCCAATGCCATTCAGAAGTGTGTGTCATGCTGAATGAATTATGTTTTTATTGTTTATGAAAGGATCGTGGTGACATTGTCCTCACTGTAAGAAAGTAAAACGAACAAACAAACAAAGCCCCAGATTGTTTTGTATACATCATGTTATCTGCAGAGTGAGACTGCTATTGTTTACTCACTTCTGCAAAGGCACACGTGAAATTAAATCAAATCACATAGAGGAAATATTTTAAAGAAGATAAAAGAAATATAGAGTAAAATTGAGGTTTGGATGTTTCTTTTAGACAATGCATGAAAAATGCCTTAGAAATATAATAAAATCATATAAATTAATTAAACCTCACTTCTCTCATAAATGTTTTAAACACATAATGATACAGCACATGATTTCCAGAAGGAGGTATGCAAAATGTCTCTAAATAACAATAATTTGCACTTGAACATTTTATTCTTTCCAAAATCTGTTCAATTTTTTATATTCTTTTCAAAAAGAATTCCTTTAAGCATCCCACTGTTGCTATCTTTCCAGTGCTCATGTGACTGGAACTATTTAATATTCCATTTGTGCTTACTATAAAGCCAGGAAGAAACAGACTATTAGTTTTTTTCTGCATGACAAGACCTGCTCGTATCAGAATTGTTCTGGAGGTTTATAAGCTATACCACACTGTAAAGAGGTCCAATTTGTGCTCTGCTATCTTCCTTCAATCTAATTTAACAGTATTGCATTTGGTAGCTTGCATCTTTCCATATTAAAATTTGTATTGCCTCTTTTCTATCTCTATTCCCAGACTGTCTTTCTGCAATTTTTTTGCACTTTTTACATCTCCTATTTAGCATACAGTCTATCATGTTTAGAATTGTTTGAAAGCATTAGTAACATTAACATTACTTTATTTTTTCTGCCAGATTATGGGAAAAAAAAAAAAAAAAAAAGCAAGAAAAGCCAATTCTGCAATATTCCTGAGTTCTTTTCTGCATTTCCATATGATGTCATGTATTGCCATCTTTTTTTGTCTAATCATCACTTCACTCTCAGAGCAGGCAAGGATTTATATATATCTGATCCCTTTTGTGGTACCTCCCATCTCTTGTAACCCTATTTGCCATGAACATTCTGTTTCTGTAACACATGCTTTCTGCACAAAAGGCTCCTGAATCAGCAGGAATCTCCATACACAATTCTGAAAAAGATTGCTGGCTGTTACTCTTCAATAGGCTAGTTTATTGCCTAACTACATCAAGAGGAACTTCCCATATTTGTTTGCTAGAAGCACCTTTCTTATTTGCATTCACCAAAGGCTGTATATGCTATCCCAACTCACAAAAGAAAGTAACACTCTGAGTGAAGTATGCCTTGGAATAGAGAGGAAGGTATAGCATAAACAAGCAGATAGGTCTCAGGGGCATATAGGAAATACTGACTTTAAGAAGTGGTATTGCAGTTGGAGTCAGTGGACAAAGGCATACCATAAATATGCTGAGCTGTGACTGCTAACATCCAGCAGTTAAGCAGTGAATGGCAACATATCAAGAAAAAGTCTGAAGACTAACGAGCTGTTGTATGGCTGTTGATGGCAATACTCAGTCAGATTAAGTCATTCAAGACTTCTATCTCACACTTTACAAAGTACTGATGAATATGTCTAGGCATTAATTGTTGTATTACAGCATAATAAAGCCAGATACCTTGCCCTTTGCATTTCTTTCTGCTCATCTCAGTCCAGCTAGAAGCTACTAAACTGCATTCTCCAGAAAAATGAAAGGTGTCTTAATACATTTGACTTTCCACTGGATGTTTTACCAATCATAATGTCTAAGTGACTACAGGGAAATACTTTTTGTGGAAGTTCAATAGTGACATGTGTTTTCTGCATCATTCTATTTACAAGCCTGATTTCTGTAATTGTCTTGTCTAAAGATGAGTAGCTGCCCTAAGTCTAACCTAAATAACCATACCTACTAGATATTTTCTTAAAGATGACACAATACTTAAAATCTAAAGGAACTGTTATCAACTGTTACCAACGCTGGACTTGTGAGACAAAAACGTAATTTTAGAGTGAAAATTAATGTAGCAAACACTCTGACTTTTAATAATGAGTTTATTTGCTTGGAAGTTCATGTTTATAGGTTTAAAAAAGAAAATAAAATGGTTAATTTCTTTAGCTATTTCAGAAGAAATTCCAAATCATCTTGGATATATGCTATTTGGTGTAATCTGCATTTAAACAAAGAAAAAGGAATTGAATCACTGAAACTGAATATATCAGCTATTTGGGGGCTGTTTCATAACTCAAGAGGCATTACTAAAATGGCATAAAAAATATCTAATATTAAGCTATAAACATTGATGTTTCTTCCCAATCCAGTAAAAGTCATGAAATTTAGTAGGTTCTGGCTTTTTGATATGAGAAAAATACTGCTTGCTTGGTTGGGCCCAGGTTCTTACTCTTCCTTGCAGTAATTTCTTGCTGAATAACATGAATGACGGGAAAGTATAGAGGTGCAGCAATTCATTCACACAGAACAGGATGCTAGAGAGGTGTGAATGTACATGGTTGATTTTATATACCTATATTTAAGATCTTAGGTCACTGGGTTATGCCTTCTCATACAGCAGCTCAGGTGAACACATAATGATGAGGCAGGTTTTGTTGCCCAAAATAGAGCTTTTTTTGTACGATTAACATCATCTTAGTTCACTCTAACAGCAGTACTTCTATGTCATTAAATCAGTAGGTTTTTGCCCATCAATCACTTCTGGTCATACATAGGACCAAACAGAGAACATTGACAAGATCGAATTTTAAAAAATGAAAATAATTAAAAAATATCAAGTCAAATTCAGGATTGCTAAACTGGGAAATTTTACAGAGGTTAAAAAGAAAATATTTTAAAGGTTCATTGGTAAAAATGGCATCAAAACAGACTTCTTGCAACATGATAAAGCAGTTGCTGTTTTTTAAAAGCAGAAGAGTTCTTGTTGAGCTGTACTAAAAATTAAAAGAACAAACTAAGGGAGATGGAATGGTATAATGGCATGAACATTGAAGACAAATTAACTGGTTGAATAAGCCCAAGAGGCAATGAAATGGGCCTGGTCTATAATAAATGTGAATTTAATTATTAGAATATAAAACAGGACTCTTCAGAAATCTCAATCAGGAACAGTAACAACAAGCATCAGCCCAAATTGTGGCAACATCAAGGAAGAGAGATATAAATGTATGTCAACAGATACAGGAATCAGATACAGAAACAGGTGAACAGCTTTGACATAACTGTTAAGATTTTCTTTAATGACAGAATCTCTACAGGACATTTTTGACAGAAAAAACCATGAGATTATAATGTGGGCATCTGCATCCCTACTGTACTTTGAACACAATTGTGTCAGTCTTCAGGTATAGACAGGCAAGATGAAACAGGAAAGGCAAGATAATTACAAAAGCATATCCTGGAGGTATGGCTATTTCTTAAATTCCCTAATCCATGCATCTGAAAGATGTTTATTTCAGTGGCAGGCAGTAGTCTAAAACAAAGCCATCATTATCATGGACTTTGACTCTTGAAAGAGAGAATAATTTTGAGCCAAATGAAGAGCAATCCAGCCATTTCAACACTAAGGGGGCTTATAAAAAAGATGGAGACAGACTTTTTAGCAGGGTGTGTTTTGATAGGACAAGGGGTTGTGGTTTTAAATTAAAAGGGGAGATTCAGGCTGATATAAGAAAGACATTTTTTAGTATGAGGTTGG
>JBCJKH010072999.1:0-24721 GCA_039877255.1 Loriculus beryllinus | reverse complement strand
GGGACCTTGACACGCTTGTGAGGTGGGCTGATGCCAACCTCATGAAGTTTAACCATGCCAAGTGCAAGGTCCTACACTTGGGTTGGAGCAATCCCAGGCACAGCTACAGACTGGGCAAAGAGAAGAGATTCAGAGCAGCCCCTGCAGAGAAGGACTTGGGGGAGTGGTTGATGAGAAAATGAACATGAGTGGGGCTGGAACTTGATGATCTTAAGGTCCTTTCCAACCCTAACTATTCTATGATTCTATTTCAAGTACTTGAAACTCAGTAAATTTGAGATTGGAAAAAATATCTGGGTTTTTGGATACTGAATGCAGTCTTAAAATAGATTCCTACACATTTTATACAAAATTTAAAATATGCCACTTTTATTACACATTTTGTGACTATATCATTACAATAGTGACAATAAAGGTTTTGCTTCCTGCTAAAAATGCTATTTACCTCACTGACACTAATTTCAAACCCTACAGATGCACTTATTCTGTTTAAGGAGCTCAGTTCAGGCAGCAATATGGTTAGGGTAAATCAGAAAAATACAGAATCCAGGCTGCTTAAAATTATTGGTCACAGGTCAGTGATAGGTCAGTATGAAGGAAAGCCAACAATCCTCCTGCATAAATGAGAAGTTACCTCGGTTTAACTCTGAAAAACTCTCTGTTCACCTTACATATATATCTTACTTCCATTTCAGCTTTGTGACACAGTAAAATGCATTTATAAGTAAAAAACAATGCCTAGACAAATACCCCTAGAAACATCTAAATTGATAAAAAAAAGCATCAGGAATTATGTTAGATCAATATTCTACAATATATATTACAGACGTAGTCTGTATGGCACATAATTACATCTGCATGTCAGGTAAGCAACACAGCGAGATGAATTTAACTATTTTTTTTTAACACGGTGCCACTTGAGCAGGAAGCTTCTCTGATGCTCGGGAGAAATGAATTACATCATTTGCTTACAGAGCAGTTACAGTAAATGGTGCAACATGTTGCTAATGACTGTGTGCTGGCAGGCTGCATTTCAATTTCACCTATTTCAAAGACAGGTTGTGAAACTAATTAATTAATTATTGTCTGCAAATCATGTTGAGAACCTCAGGTGAAATCCATTACCCTGGCATGCTAGATTATTTATGCAGATTAGATGAAAAAGGAAAAAATAATTGTGGACTAGTCTGAAAGCATCAGCAGAATGTCCTAAAGATAAGAAAAGATTAATCTCGTTAATAAGTAATAATGTGCAGCTTTTCAGGAAGAAAGCAAATTCAAACTTTTCAAAATGCACATTACCATATGTACAAAGATGTTTGAAATGATAGGGAAGCAATTAAAAAAGCCCTGCTCAAACCCCCCATGAAGCAAACTGAAATGAAGCAGATAAGTAATTCCACAATTCCTGTAGACCCCAGAGAAGCAGAGAGTGAACTGAAACTAAATAAGGTATTAAACAAAATTTAATTCCTGGGTTAAGTGAAATATTTCAAATTTGAAACCATCTAAAAGCTTTCTAAGGTAAACTTGACAGTTCTTGTTCAAAGATAAATATTCCACAGACAATAAGACATTTGAGGGAGTAGCACGTCAATGCATAAGAAACGAAATAAGTAAAAAGAAATTTTAAAAATGAAAGATATATTTCCTTCTGATTTCTTTCTGTCATTTTTTTTTTCATATCTGATCTTTCAGTCTTTGTGTAAGCTGAATTTTGAATAAACATTTTTGACAGACAACAGCATGCCATACAGCTTACGATCTTGGTGACACGTACTTTATTCTTTTTGTACATGCAGTTTGCATCAGCTTTCACTGATCTGCGTACAGCTCCTCACTAAGGCCACAGGAGAAGTATTAATTCATCAGTTTAAATTTGATACTGCAATTATGCAAAATCACAGGAAAGATTATTTGGTCTCTGTGATAAAGTCAGATCAAATAATTAAAATGCTTCATCTTTGATATCTACTATTCTTTCCATTTAAACGTAAGCTTATTTTTATGGTTAAAATTTTAGTCAGGGTACTCATAGTATTTTCTGAAGTCCAAGTCCTAGGCCACTTCTAGGATGTGTCTGGGAAGGAGGAGACACATAGCCGGGCTGCAGGATAGAGTTCTGCAATCCAGTTCAGCCATCAACAGGCACTGTCATCCCACACTCGTGGTCTGCTCCTCTTATTTTTCTCACCCTCACAAGGATAATGTGAAGCACTCTTTCATGAATAAATATAACTAAGAGTTAGTCAAATAAGGAGTTACTGGTGTGCAAGTAACTGAATTCTTTATACTCAATGGAGTTTTTGACCAATATGGCGAGTTAATAGGGTTTTACTATTGGGTAGAGGAGAAACATGTTATCATAAGTCTTCCACTGTACAAATTCATGTATGTGAGATCATTCCCCCTCTACAAGGTATTCCTCCTGACGTGCATTGCTTGCTGGTTCACACACACCACCCCCCACCTCCATTTGGGTAATGATAATCAGAGATCTAATCATAAAGCATGCTGACCACCTGCAAGAAATGCAAACCTCCTGCTAGAGCAAGGGGGTTTCTTCCAAAATATCACAGCAGGCATCTGGATTTAAGAATGGGGGAAGAAGAAAATCAGTCTCAGAGTACCCATTGCAGCACTTCAGTAGCTTTCTTTGAGAGATTCACTGCCTGTTTGTGCCAGTGAGGTCCCTGAAGCCACAAAACTTTTCCTGTGATGAACAGGCGTATACCTTTGGGGGTATATATGCTAGCAAGTGTAAGGGATAAAGAGGATAATTCACTTGTTTTGCCATCGAAAACAGAGCCCGTCTAATCAGAATGAACAAAAGACAGAAACACCACTGACCAACACACCCATACACTAAGACACATTCTGTTGGAAAATATGCTCTTGTAAAATGTACCATGCATGCCAATAACTTAATATACCAGATGACTTGAGTTGCTTGAAATAAGGATGGAGATGGGAACCTGCAATATCTCTGTGGAGGAGAGATGAACGTTTTATTCCAAGAGCACTTTGGAAAATAACTGCTTTTTGATGCAAACTAGTGCCTTTCAAATAAGCATTTGTTCTTATGAAGTGCCTGTCTGATCTCAGGAAATATCTTCCCTTGAGTAACGTGCGCAATCCAAATTCAAGCCAATAAAGCTCTCTGTAGCAGACTGCCATGGATTCTGTGCATGTGTGCATACGTAGAAACCTTTATCTTGCAAAACACTGCACTACATGGAAGCACACTGACTAAGAAAGAAATACTCTAATATTTACCTCTTCAGATAAAAAATTTCAAACCAGATTTGTATTGACAAAACTGTGGAAAAAACAGCACTTGTTTCAGATGTAATAACAGAATAGCTTTAGACTTTTTTTAATTCCTCACTTAAAAATGCATATATCTGTATCTTTTCTTCAGAATCTTCCCTTGTAATTCTGAACCTGCTCTGAGATGTCAGTACAGTCCGCACTCAAGAGAGAGATGAGATGCAGCTGTCAGGAAGAAACATTTCACAGAATTTATAATTTTGGGTCATCTGTGAGAAGTAGTTGTTAATTAAAAGATACTCCAGTCTCTTATCAATCACAAAAACCACAATATGCATCATCATAATTGACACTGGAACAATTTTTTCAATGAAACAAGAGTCAGGTATGCAACAGGTAAGACTTTCGTGGTAGTTATGTGGGTCACTGAGCATTCGCTGAAACGCATCCTAAATCAGAAACACTACTTTGAGTGAACAACAAAAAATACATTTCTTTTCTTGTTTCTCACAGCTGTATAGAGAAATGCTGTGGAAAAAAGTAACAGTAGAACAAGGACAGATAATGGATAAGTGAACAACTCTGCTTTGTATTTGGATATGACTGAAATATTTCTTCTTGAACACTCTACAGCAAGCAATCTCATGGAGAAGAACAATTACACAAAAGATTGATGTAAAATACAAAGTTTTAAACCTGAAAAGTTATATTCCAGCTTAAGCTCTTGAAACTGTGTTCACTACTTCTAGTACATGAGTACCCCAAACTACATATATGTCTTCAGAAGTCACTCAGAGCTAATATTCACATTTATAGATGAGAAGCCTGTGTTCTACAATTTCCTACAATTTTCTGCAATTTGTATATAAATCTTCCAAGTCCTAGACCAATACACCAATGCTTTTGATCACAAGATTCATATTGAGCAAAAATAAAAACGTACAAATAATAGGGTTTTTTTGGGGGGAGGGGATATAAAAATCTTTGAATCTGCAGAAAAGCATGGAACTAGAAAAACATGTGAATCACTCTAAAACAGGATTTTAGCTAGTTCTAGAAGATATTAGCATAGAAATATATTTTAAATAGACTAATGTTATTGATGGCCTTCTAAATTATCCAGAGCATAAGTAAAAAATTCAAATTTATTGAAGTCTGCTACTTCTCTCTCATAACAGACTCAGAAAAATTACCAGGAAAAGAAAGAAGCAGCTTTTAAAATTCATCTTAAATTACTTACAATAACACTTAAGTGCATAGAGAAAGCTTTTCATATGTAAAGCACAAACCATTTCGTAAATGTGGGAATAACATTAATGCATCTATTTTTATCTGGGAAGCTGAAAATACATAGGGTGTGTGTGTGCGTGTCACACCACTGTCCTGTGCAGGGATATCTGAGTCAGCCCATCACTAATTAAGTTTGTTACTGGAAACAGCCTAGTCACGCCAACGTAATGCTGTGGGAAGGTGAAAACGCCCTGATCCTCCTGAATGTCCTCACTGCACTTCATCATGCCGTGCAAACAGATCCTCAGAGGCTAATGTCCTGTATTTACAGGGATGCTGAGCATCCCAAAGTCCCTCTGAAAGCAATCCCTGCAGCTACGCAGCAGCCTGAGCCTCACCTCGCCCTCCAGTCCTGCATTTAAAATTCTCTACACCTTCTATTTTGGCTGACTGTCATGTTGAGTGATGAGATAGACAAGCAGAAAGCTCAGGCGGGCTTGGTCCAGACTTACAAAATGGGTTTCTTCAAGCAAATTCCATCATTTAGAGAAAAGTGACTGTACAAAAAATATATCTGATCTCTCAAGCAATCATGAATAAGTTACCCAAGAGTGCTGACTGTAAGGCTACCACCCAAGTGGTTTAAGGTCAGATTCATTCTTAGCATCAGCTCTTTGAAGATGCAACACTGTCAGGCTTGTGTTTGGCAGGGAGTCAAATTTCATTATCATAATGGTCCCTTCTGTGAAATCTGTGATGAGTTTTAACAATCCCTGCTGATTTTGCAGTCTGGAAATGGCTGCAAAGAGAACAGGGGGGGTCTGAAAAACTGCTAAGAAACTACAAGTTTTTAAAGCATACAAACATTTTACCCAGCTCTTTTTCAAAACAATTTCCAATAAAATCAATTAAAAAATCATATCTGAAAAGAAAGCTATGGAGAGGGCATGTGAATCCAGAACAAGAAGCAGCATATAATCAAGGAGAATACTGACTTATACAAAAATATCATATTTACTAAAATATCGCAATCACTACTAATCTTGGAGGAGATGATCGTGTCTCTGTGAACAACCTCAAAACTGAAGTTTTGCCACTCATATTTTGTGGACATAGGAAGTCTCACGGAAAGCAGTGCAGAAGACTCATTCACTTCAAAACCCCAGGCATAAAGTACCTAAAAGCATGCCTGAAAACAACCAAGTAAGCAAAACCTGCGGATGAAAGATTCTCTGAAACACTGAGGAATATCTGGCATTTTTTAATTTGAAATCTTTCATCTGAAAACAAATGAAACATTTCATTTGAGATTTTATTGGGTTTGTGGTTTTGAGCAAATTTGAGAAAGGAAGGAAAAAGGGAGCATAGTTTATGAACATTAAAATGCTTCCCAGCCAACTTGCTGACCTTCAAGAATCAACTATGACTTTGAAATTTCCTAATTGAAATGCAATTCTCAATTTTCATAATGTATTAATTTAGTTAAATATGTTAATAATTACCATGAAAGATTCTTCACATACATTATGTTCCTAGTTGTTCTACCTTTCAGCCTCTGTGGTGCAATATTTACTGAAGCAGCTGCTGACAGCAAGCTTTTCAATGAAATTCCAGAGTGTGAGTGTGCATATTTATTTATATAAATATTACATAACCTGTTTGTACAGATAATTTGAAAATTATTTGTCTCTTTTTTCCTTTTTTATGATGAAGAGATATCCCCTACTGAGTTTATATAGTTTACAGTCATAAGATTGACTAAGCAGGATGTTTTAAATTTTACTGTTTCAGGCTAAAGTCCCATCCAGAACCACAGATAAGCAATTTAGAAACAAAAGCAGACAGATCAGTGCTTGTTATTTACATTGTAATTGCTATGAACTTTATTCACAGATGCTCAAAAACAGATATACTGTGTTGTGACAAGCATAATTCAGTGTACTTTTGTTGTAACTGCACTATAGCATTTAGAATCAATGGAAGATACTAATTCAGGAACAAAAAAGAAAAAGAAGTACTGGATTATTTTTAGTTTGTATGTTACAATGCTTCCTCTATTTTTGAAATTCTCCTCACTTGAGAAATACCTCAAAGACTGGTCAAAACAATTTCTTGCATAATTTCCACATTTCCAAAGAGGAGAATACTTAGCATAATAATCGGTAACACCCTCACTGTTAAGACAATGATGCCTCCAATAGGCATGAAGACAAAATTTTTGCAAGTCTGTGACATATCAGGGATTTTCTTCCTACACTTTGTGACACACACTCAGACAAGACTGATGCAAGAATCTGCTCAAATTTGGCTCTACTGAGCAAGAAAAAACTATGCTTAAATCTATGTCCATTTATTTTTGCACACATTATACTACAGATCCCCATAGAAACTGTAGGGAAACAAGCAGCTTCCAGTAAATTCCATTTGGGTTTTTAAAGCTAGAAACTTTACTTGAACGTCAAGGTGAACTGAAATGCAGTCACCAATATTATCATTGCTTCCTTAAAACAAGCAGAGAGATTTTTGTATTTGGATTTCAAATGCTACAATGTTTTGTTTCTCATTCAGTACAGTATTTCCACAACAGATAACAATACATAGCTGTGCTGCTAGAAAGCTTGAGTCAATGTACTTCGCTGGAAATCCCCAAAATTGTTTAAACACCTAGCTTTTTGTGTTCTTTTTAAAATAATTACATTCTGTGGAAAAAAGTCTGTCAAAGATCATCTAATGCTGGTTTTTAATTCACTACTGAGCTTGGTAATTTCAATGCCTTCACTTAAGTACCATTATTATATATTTCAGAAATTAAATCTTTTCCCTTTTATATCTGTACTTTTGTCACGTGTAGTCTACTATCTTAAAAATACACAGCTGAGTTATGAACTAAAGAGTAACATATTAAACTGAAATGCTTTCTTCTTTTATTTATATCTCCAGAGGGACTACTTTACATAATTAAATGTAGAGTCATCTCCTCAGAAAGAATAAGCAATGTCTCTCTATAAAATTTAGCAGATTATGAAATTCTGATCCTTAGGATGTTTTGAAACACCACTAACAGAACTCAAAAAAAGTATATTTATCTGTGTGCACCAATTCTGTATCAGCATAGTGCCACAACTGTCCACTAAACTATTTCTCAAGGTGCTTGCTCATTTGTTTCTTTGTTTAATTTAAGAATACGCAGTACTTACTTAAAAAACAAAATCAGTACACTATTTTGTATAGCTCTACCACAATAATTAAATTCCAGATGCTCACTTCTTAGTGTTTTTAAATTCATTGTGCTTTCTTGCTAACTTGCATAAAAAAGTGCACCTGAACTTTTAATATACACTTTGCAATCATTTCAAAAGCCTTAGAGTACAAATTGAGAAACTTCTCTTTGGAATTTTCCTTGCAGTATATGTGAGCTCAATAAGCATGTGTAATGTGGCAGAAGATAATGAAGCCTTTATCCCCAGTACACACTCTTATGGTTTGCTAGCAGAGGACTCAAGTCATTTTGGCAGAGGCCATTTATGTTAAATTAGAGGAAAAAAGTTCTTTGACAGACATTCTATGTTGGCAAAAAATACTGCTCTTTATGCATCAACATGATGAACTAGTCTGGCTCTTGAACTTCTTTCTAAGGGACCAGTCTGTCTTTTACAACATTTATAGATGCGTCCATTCCTTTGGTTTGATGTCTGTGGGACCTGGTCCTGCTTGTGCATGCTGGGATCAGTAAAGGAGGACTGTGTGGTGATTCCATCACCAGCATCAGGGGAAGGGAAAACCTTCCGCCAGTTTCAATGCCCTGTTTGGGCTTCAGATACGCAGTTGAAAAAATGTTGATACGCAGATACGCAGTTGAAAAAATTCAACACATTTTTTACTTAGAATAAAAAAAAAAAAATTACATCAGTCTGCTTAGGACACGTTGTTCCTTTTTTAGTTGCTGTCAATGGATGCAATCAACTGAAGATAAATGCTCATTTTGTACTACAAGTGTACTGTGGCACAATTTAAGAGTGATTAATTAAATATTTAAAATCAGATTCTTAATGATACATGGTCATATACCTAGGCATCGATCCTGTACACACGTATGCTTGTTAAGCTAATGGAACCTCTTGTGTACACAAATTAAACTACTTAAATTCTCTTGGGACTAGGCATCTGATTTTGTCTGAAGAAGAAAAAAAGTGTCTTCTTTGAGTGGGTATTGTATTTTTGTCTCTCTATGACCTTTACTAAATACTGGAAAAAAATCTTTCCAAGTTTTATTAGATGTATTGTCTGACAAAATGAGATGCAACTCAATTGTGTATACAAGTCAATTTTGTTATTAAATAGCAGATTGTGAGTTTTGATATGCAAATGGTCTCTCTGAACTCCATCCTTGTTGCCAAAAACTTCCACAGCAAAATAAAACAGTGCAAATAAGGCACTCTTATTCAGAAAATACGTCCCCCTACTATTTAATCTGTGAAATCTACAACTGATAATAAATATCAGAAATCTGTTCAGTAATATTAAGTGATTTAACTAGCAATTCAAAAACTTTGCTGTATTTCTAACATCATGATGGTGTTTTACTACTTCTTACGGGAAGAGACAGAGAATGGCAAAAAACTCAAACTCCTTACTGCAAGCACTTGCTTCAGGTGTGCTGACTGGCATCCACCAAAGCACCCATGTTTCTTGATTGAACTGAGGGAGCTCACATTCCCAGATGTCATGACTGGAACTGCATTCAGGAAAGATGCCCAAGGTACTCAGAGCAAGCAGGATATGCTCACCTCTGGCTGAGTTGCACAATGAAATGAGAAAAGGCAGAGGATCAGGGGCTATCAAAGAGGAAGAGCTGAAGTGGGGTTGAAGAGGGAGGGGAAGGAAAGAGGAATTACAACCAAAAATGTATAGGTTTCCTATTGTACTGTAAGTATGGTCACTTCAGGGGGTGAGAGCAGAAATGCCTTCATATTACAGACACTATACAGAGCTTTCACATCTTCCTTCCTTCCATTCAATACTAATTCTCATGGAGCTACTTTGGATCAGTGCACAACAGCACAGAACAGAGGTCAGCTGAATCAAACGTTAGTCCATCTGCATTTGTCTTAAATTGTCCTTTCCTACATGATGTTCTAAGACTTAAGTAATCCAAAGCTCCCAGCATTTTCACACTGGCTGCAGCCTCCAGAGTGTTATGGTCCCCCAGGAGGCCTAAACAGCATTTAGTTGCTGCTGCACTAGTTCCTAATAGGATGCCTTTCATCAACTGAAAGGACTAACAGAGATCCCTGCTCCTCTGGCATGCCTCTTCCCAAGCATGCCTCTTACCAACTCCCAAGAACAGCACATCTTTTACGTCATTTTTATTTCTCCAAAAAGCACTCAGAGCCCTGGCTTTGCAAGGCTCTGGCATTTACCGTCTCAAGAGCTCATTGCAAAGACAGTGTTTAACTACTGTGAACTGCAAGACAAAGTACTGAGCCTTTACTCGAGAGAGAAATCCTGTAACAGGAGATTGCAATCCTGTATTGCAGCACTTCAGATATGGACTGCACTTCCATCATTAAATTTCACTTATGCATAAGAAATCGCATAATCTGAATAATTAGATTTCTGACACAAGTGGCTTATTGTCATTCAATAAGCCTAGAATTCATAAACAAAATAGATGACAGTATTACTGCAGTCATATGGTGCGCCACAAAATCTACCACAAAATGTAATGGTATCACTGGTGATCATGTAGTATTAAAACATGAAATAAGGTAGTATCAAACAAATAAGCAAATAGAAGAATCAGTCAGAATTCCCAGTTTCATCTCTTCATTTAGTTTTGCCATTTGAAAAGTATCTCTTTTGAGCAAAATAATATAGTTTTGTTACATTTCAAAGCAGCTTTCCATAGACTTATAAGAACTGGATCCTTTGATGGTTGGTATTTTCAGGACCTCAGCAAAGTCAGACTACAGATCTCTATCAAACAGCTACTGTGCAGCCACATATACCTGCCTATTATTTAAAAGAAACCCACATCTCTGACAGTGACTTTTCAGGCAATTATTCTGCACCTGCGCTAATCCACCATTAGGCAGTGCCAAGAAATTATCAGAACAAGCAGATAGCTTCAGATATTTTCATGCTCTGTCATGCTGGATGGAGACCTTGTTGCTTTGACAAGCAGTATCCCCCCGCATTTGAGCAAAATCAGATTTGCTGGCTAACATTGTCACTTCTGTTTGCTGCCTCTGATGTCTCTGATCAGGAAGTTACAGCTCACTAGCAGTGGATTCTGCACAGCTTAGAAAGGGCTGCTGCTTGGCGGATGTTTCTTGAGAAAGGTCCCACAGAGAATCTGCAGGCACTTGCTCTCCTGTGCTGGTTATTTCATCTTATTCTCATTATTATTCCTGGCTTACCGAACATCAAAAGCCTAGCAAGAAAATACTAACTACAATACCTTCTGTGGGCTGATGCCACTCAGATTCACTTGAATTAGAAGGTGATGTCTAGTGTTTTACCTAGTGCTTAAACCATAAAGGGAATGCATGGAGCTGAAGTGCAGCCTGCTTGGCAAAGAGCGCCTGCAGCTCCAGGAAACAGTATGAAAATAAGGCTGACATGTTGAATCTGCTGTTTGAACTGAAGGCACGCCCATTTGGCTTCCTGAATACACAATCCTGTGCTACTGTTCAAGCCCGATTGCTAGCAGATAAAGCAGATATCAAAGTCTTCTTTTCATCTCTAAGAGATACGGTGCGTAACTTCTCATATTATCCTATCGCCCAGCTCCATCTCTTATTGAAGGCAGAAGTGAAAAGGCCTGAGGACATTTGGTGCTGCAGTTAGCAAAAGCCCCTGGATAAAAGATGCACCACAGTAGTTTTCTTAAGGCAGCTTTGTGCCTTGCTGGCAAGAGGAGGGGTCACCATAGATCCTGGGTTTGAGGAATCTGTTCTGGTTCTTGTGTGTCTCACATCTTCTGGACAGTCAGTACAAGCACTCCAGACCAAGAGATAACTGGTTAAGATAATCTGCTCTTAGCTAAGGTATGAGAACACTCTGTGTCTTCAAGATACACCCTCTTTATCTGAAGATAAGAAAGGACTTTATGGTCTTACAAATATTTTTGAAAAGTAAGCACTATAAAGCCACAGTTATATACTAACACAAACTTTTTTTGAAGTACTGATGTTCCTCAGAAATTAATTTTGCTAAGTATACAACTAGAATGTGGGGGGATTTTAGCAACTAAAACCAGAGAGACAAGAAGAAAAAACTTGCTGTCTGGTCCCCACTTCCTCTGAGTACTGTTTGCTAACATATAATAAGCCTTTAGGTTTATAATCTCTTTTTGAGCTGTGATACATATTAATTTAATGCTTTTGTGGCTCAGTATTCTCGTCTGTAAAACTTTACACACTTTGGTCATTTTCTTTGATGGCTAAGGATAAAGCAGAGCATATGAATTCTGAATCTACTGTTTATGCTACAATAGTAATTTGTCTCTACTGGCTGGCACCAATCAAGAAGATGAAGATGCCAGTAAACTGTATAATATAGTCATGCAGCAAAACATAATGATGTTTACAACTTTAAAAACCAAACATCCTGGATATGGCGAAAGTTATCAAGCAAAGACAAGGAAGGCAGAGATGTCTAGTTTAGTTGCTTCCACTTCTATCTTTATAATGCAAATAATACTACTGTAAATTCCACTGGCTTACTGATCAGCGGACTGTACACTGAACAATTATTACCTCTGTTGATCAAGCAAGTCATACCAGATCTTGCAATTACTTATTTTGAACAGCTCTATTGAGGTGAGTCATTTTATGGATGTATGAAGATTACAGTATAAAATAGCAAGCTCAGTGCCAGTTACACCCTGTTACTGTTGTGATGGCCATTCTTTCCTCGGATACATAAATTATGATAGGACTTTAAAGAGTTAAAGTCCCCTGAGTCTCAGGCATGCTGACAGCATTTCTGAAAATGTGGATTTTTATTGTATAAGATAGTACCTCTTTATTAGAAAATGGTTATAGACATACCTTATCAACAATCTAAAAGGAAAGGCATGAAAACGAAAAGTACTAATGACAAGGTCTGCACTTCTTTTAGAGAAGTAAATACTAAAATGTACGTTGACTCCTCTATCACCTGCACTGGAACAGCTGCAGTGCTCCTTAGGGAAAATAACACAGTGTTAAGCAAATTGTCTGAAATAATTACAAGTGAAGTAGATACTTGCAATCAGATCTGATAATATGAGGAAACTTAATACACATAACTCAGTGGCACTCAGTCCTGCTCCTTCCAAACAGGAGAATAGGGAATTCTGAACTGGCAGCTCTGCTTGGATTTTTGTGTTTTTTGGTTTTGCTCTATGTCATCAGTTCTCCATTTTCCATGTGGTTTCTACTGTACTGTGTTACACAAATACTGCTGCAGCATTCCAAGTATCTGTATACTAAGCTATGCTCACTTAAAATTCTACTGCAGATAGTATAATACTTCAGTTTCCAAATTACGACACATAACAAATAAATTTAAAGTTTAAAATCCCCCAAAATGTGTCCCAACATCCCTCAAGGCATTGTTGGCTATGGTGCAAAGCTATTAGAGATCAAAAGTTATGCTAAATCTGCAAAAAAGTGAAAAAAGGCCTATGGCAATATGAATGTGAATTAAACCTATATTTCTTCAGGCAAGACTGTTCCCTGGCTGAAAAAAAAGCTAGCAAAACTCAGATCTCTTGAGGATGGGTAATTCAGAAGAACAAAAGAGCACTTCAACATCATCAGGATTTTTGACAAGTGAAAAAAGGAGAGGGCCAAAACCTAAATACACCAGACTAGGCACTGAAAGAAGCATTCTGCATAGGAAAAGGTATTTTAAATTAACACTTTTCTATTTATTGCATATTTTGGCCTAGAATTGCTTCAGCATATTGTAGTACAAACTTACTGCTGAATATGATAAAAAACATTTTAATCTACTGAATATGCAAAAAGCATAAATGACTTTTTGGTAGCACTTTTGTTTTGACTGACAGATTTATGTCAATGGTTTTACCAGAAAAATCTTGCTACAAAGCGTGTATGCTTGCTTCTCACATATACTTGAATGAGACAGACATTTATAAATACAGCTGTCTGTAAGATCTGGTTTTTAATTTTCCCTATTCCACATCATGAAGGCATGATATTTTGATAATGCATTAGCACAGTTGTGACATAATGGCAATACCTACAAATAGTTAGTTATATATTCTAATACGAGTATGAAAGATGTCAAAATAGTTTTGCAAACATTTGACCTGATAAACCACCTGGTGGATACCACTACAAGTGATTAACAATTATTTTATCAGATTCCCACTCCCCAGGCTGGCCCTAGCCTCTGCTTCCTTTTCAGTTTTGGATCCTTCCCATCTAATGGAAGGGCTACCAGGAAAAATTGTGGGTTTCTTGTTTAGAGCAACTGCATATAAAAAATGCATTTCACAGAAGTACCAGGCTTTCCAGACTATAAAACTGTTTATAGACATGTCCATTGATGGCAGTCCTCTCTGTCTGCATTATGGGTGCTCTGTGGTGACTGCTCTGGGACTACCCTTACACAGAGGATGTCAGTGGGAGAAGGGGAGAGGCAAGTAAAATAGTGTGAAGACTATGAAGGCAAATCCGAGCAGATGAATTACCTAAAATAATTACCTGTTGTGAGCAGATGACAGAATTGATACTGGGTCACACATTAATAGCACCAAGAGCAAGACACGTGTCCTTTTCCAGTGCATGGCATGTGTCTTGCTCAATTAGAAAAGCTGCAACATGACCTCACTCTAATAAATCTACTAAAAGCTAAAAATCCTGTTCCACCTGGAAACCATGTGGAGGGCTAGCATGCTGGTTTTCAATGAAAAGGAACTCATTTAACAAAAGGTGAGTGGAAGTGAATGATGAATGCACCCTTCAGCGCAGCAGCTGAACCAAAAAGCACTTCCTGAAATCCTTGTGAGGTAGAATATTTTGGCAGGGAAAATGTTGCCTATGTGGCTTCAGCTGGGAACTGAGTCCTTTCTACATGTTATTCTCATCTTAGAAAAGATATCCACTGTTTATCAGACACTCTACAGATAATGTAGAAAGCTTTTGAGCAGGATGACTATTGTATCATACCTATTCTCTCTCCCTGAATTGAGCAGATTGCTCTAGCTTTTATGAACAAACAAACAAAAAAATGTTGCCTCTCTCATCTGCCTGGACTGCTGCAATTAATGAGCTAAGAGAAGCATTGCCACAAGTGCGATTCATTATTATTGTTTCAGTCTGTGTTCAAATTATATTTAAAATAGTTGGCAAAGTATTGCTGGAAGAGGAAAAAAGATTGCTCAACACACCCGTGTTCTACAAATTTGCTTCTGTATAGACACATCACTTTTCATATAGGCATGTAAAGAATTTTACTTTCATAGTAGACTGCAGCTGATACTAGATCATTATTATTATTGTATTAGATACATGAGCAAACAAGATCAATAGTGAATAATAATTTTTTTTCTCAAATAACCTCTCACTTTTGCCAAAAACAAAACAAAATGGAAACAAAAAAGGCCCAATCTGTAATAAAATATTTTCATTTTTATATGACTGTAAAATTAGTCAACAAGTTCTGTTTATTTGGCTAGGTCCACAGCTCTAGAAGGCAACACACACAGGCATCAGATTTTGTACATAACTCTCACAAGAATTCAAAGGAAGTCTTTTTTGACTTACTATAGACCTAACTACAGTGGGTCTGGCAAAACTTACTTTACAGTGCAAATTAATTCCATCCCAAGGGTCTAAGTTTTGCAGCCCTTTCTCATGTTAAAAAGCCAACCATAAGTAATTCAGCAAAAATTGGGTTTTTTTTTTTGGGTTTGTTTTTTTTTTTTTTTTTTAATTTTACAAAACAATAACATTACAGCCATCTGAATTTCTACTTAGGCAACTAAGTAGACTACTTTTTTAAGTTTTACAACTATCACAAATTTTATAAATCCACCCTTTAGACTGTTAGTCTATTTGAGTAAAATAAAATCAGTGAAAAGTATTGCATATTTATTGAATGGTGTGCAGCTTCATACATTCCATCTATGTCAGGGAACTCTTTCAGTGATTTCTTGCTTGCGATTCAAATCAGCAATCCTTGGGTTGTCTAAACAACACGGTTCTTTAAAAAAAGCTGGTTTAAATTCTCTCCAGGAAGAGCTGATCCTTATTTGGATATCAATGTAAAAGACTCAGAGCTATGCATTCTCTCTAAAACTGTGTAGGAATGTCTCAGTGGTAGAGAGAGGAATGCAGTTAATGAAGTAAAACACACTGCCGGAAGGACCCTTCGGTGCTCTGTCCTGTCTTTCCCTGCTGCCTCACCCTGTCAATCATGTCTGAGAAGACAGCACGAGCTGTTTCTTGCACACGTGTACAAGCCTCGTAACTGATGGTTTAGAGGCAACTCTTATGGAAAGTCACAGAGGAAGAGGACACTTCATTACTGAAGTCTTTTGTATTACTTTATAGTAAGAGAAGGAAGTTCCATGTTAACCTGACACAGATGAGTAATCATCTTGATACCATTTCCCAGATGAATAATGTTCTCAGAAAAAAATGCTAAACATTATCAGTTGTGGTTCGGACAGCCCAGTCAGGATGAGTCAGGCTGTAGGAGCACCTCAAGCTTCAGAGAAGCCGGAAATCTGCCACTGATTAAAGGTAGAAGCCTTCTCCAAAACACACTAGAAATAAAGCTACCAACTTGTTTGCAAAAGCCTGTTCATCATTAAGGTCAGACAGCCCTTGCAGTGCTTTTTACCCACATGGTTATATCAGCACCTGAAAAAGACTCGTGTCTCGTTGACACAGTCATGCCAAACATCCTCCTTGTATGAACACAGGTTATGTTGACAGAGGAGGGTGGCTGGCAAGCTGTATCATCTGGTGATGAGGTCTAGTTACACTGACAGTAAACCCATTTTGTTGACATATTAGGTCTGACCTAAGGCACTCTGCTACCACCATACCAATCCCACAGAAGTACTGTAGTATAGACTGCAATGTAATGCCATCCTGTGTACAGTACAGTTCCCCTGCTTTAATACAAGTTCAGAAACAAGTACGAACTCATCTCCTTAAGGTTAGCTCATTTTTCTAGGATTTAATAGTACTGATCCTTTTCTGTAAGGAAACTCCTTATTATATTGCCTGTACTTACCATGAAGGTGATGTGCATAATTTTTATGCAAATTATGTATTTAAGAAAAACATAATTTTCTTATGATGCTTTTTCATAGTCACTGGTTTTAGTCTAGTATAGCATAGCCTTACAAATTATTTTCCTCTTTAGCCAGGAAAAAATCACTGTCAGCAAGCAAGTTGCTTAATGTTGTTTACAACATCTCTTCTTAAGGTCACAATTAACATATGTAATAATCATTTTAAGGAGTGACACTGTGATGCATCAAGCATGAAAGAGGTCAAGAGTAAGTCCACTAATCCTTATCCTTTTATATCTCCAAATACTCAAATAGAATCTAGGTTTCAACTGGCTCAGCCTCCATGAATTTCTGGGCTAGTATATACAAAAAATGTATATATCAAATGGGTTCCTTCATCGGGTGAACGAGTGCAGAAGCACTTTGGAGGACCTTGTAGGAGTTGGTTTCCTACTGCACCGACTGTTCAGGTAGCACAGGGAAATCAGTGCCTGAACTTAAGCACTGAAGTTTGGTGCTTAGTTAGGTGGTATGAATACACACACCTCCAATAGTTTGTTTTCCCACAGAAGTTTGCTGAAATTCCCATAGATTTTGCTTAGAGATGTATTGGTTTAATGTGATTTGCTGAAAAAATTGTTTATTCTTTAGAGGTATCTGGTTTTCATGTGTAACCTTTTCCTGTGTCCTTTGAATATTCTCATAGGACCACACATCTCCACTACTACATAACAAAGAGGCCTGTTTAATAAAACTGTATTTTTATAAGTTGTTTAGCAGAAGTATGTTAGCCTGTTTACAAAGTGTTTGCCTACCGTAAGCATGTTTTAAATACCTTACTTTACCTTAGAAGTCCTTTAAACTTTTCTATGCATCTGCAGACAGAACACTGTCTTTTAGATTTAATTGCTGTTTCCTGATGCAAACAACACATATCACTGTATCAAAAGTGTTATGGTCGTTGCTGTTGAGGTTGTGCTGATCAACTAAACAAACTTTTCAGCTGCCAAATTTGACAGTGACACATCCATAACATCCTCTTTATAACATACAAACACTACAAACACACTCAACCTTTTTCCAAAGTTGGGGAAGAACCACACATAATTTTCCTCCACAGCTGCATTCAAAGAAGGCATGCTCTTTAAAATGGCATTTTACAAGGCATCACCACCAGCTAAGTCAGGTGTTGGAAAAGGACTGGATCGCATGCAGCTAGCCAGCTAGGCACAAAAAGCAAGGCAACTAGTGGGAAACAGCCTCTCTTCATGGCATTTCAAGACCTTGTAGCAAATCTGAGCTAGTCTTCACAATAGAGCTAACCCTGTTTTTGTGGTTTCCCTTACACTGGATACATTGGTAGCCAAGGAGCTGCAGTTTAAAAAGATCAAGGAGTGTCTTAGGCAAGTCAGGCTCAAGCCTGGCTACATACAAAAGCAGGAAACATGGAATCTCCCTCTGAAAGAGACAGAAAGAGAGGTAACTAATTCTCCTCTTCCTTGAGCAAACAGTCATTCTAGACTGCAAACTGCAGGATGAAAGGCCTATGATAACTCTATTATGGCAACAAATTATATGCTTTATCTAAATAGACAAGAGACATTGTAGAAAGACATTGTCCTTCCCCTCCCCACCCTTTTCAGTCCACTTCTATTGCACATGTTTACATGTACATTTCAGCCACTGAAGTGTTTATGGATGCACTCAAGCTAGAGCCTGTCCTACTGATTTAAAGCCCGTAGAGTCTTGCAGAACCCAATTTATTTCAGGGAAAGAAAAGGAGAGGGTGGGTACTTCCTATTAATACTTATAAAACATTGTCACATCTGTTTAAAGAGCTAACATGGCCCAGGGACAAACACATATACATGCTAATACATTTTTTGCGTGTTTGTTTTTGTTTTTGTTTTTTTTTTTGCCTTTTAAATTGACACTGGAAAGCAAAAGGTGGTTTGTACATACAGCACCTTATCGCTAAGGTGTAAGCTGGGTGTGCCTTAGGAAACTCAAGATGCAAGCGACCCTAAGTGTAGACAAGTATATTTGGAAAAGTGTCCACATTTCTTATAATTAGTCATTAGTCAGAAATGAAGGTAAGGTACACAAGCAGAATCTATTTCCTTGTTGTTTAATTTTATTTTATTTTTTCTGAGCTCTCTTTAATAGTTTCTGGCTGATTTCTGCAAGGAAAGTTCCCTATGATTCAAGACAAGCCTTAGGATATATCCTGAAGTTGGACAGTATTGTATCACTTGAGGTACATTCAACTAACGTCAAAGAAAAACTGTGCTAATTATCTATGAATTTCTCATGGACTGCTCAGCATTACAGTAAAATGGAAATTATGCTTCATTAATCCCTCCCGTTAATCTCTCATGCTTGAAAATTAGGTTAAAAACAGTGGTGCATCTGGTATCAGCAGACCCATCTCTGTATGTGAAAACCTGTGTGTTTGAACTGTTAGCACTTAGATTGTTTTTTCTGAGAGAGGGAAAAAAAAAACCTGTAGTAAAACACAACTGGATTATTATTGACACTTCCCTCCCTCCCTCAGTAACATTTTTCATGTTTACCTTTCTTGCATCTCGTATCATCTTCCGAATAGTTTCCTTTATGGTGTAAGGCTGTGCTCGTGGTGGATGGAAAAGCAGATCAATATTTGTGCCACCAGAAATTCCAGGCATTAGGTAGGGCCAACCTAAGTCAAGATTTGGAGCTTCCACATCTGATTCAATGGGCCAGTAGGTTCCCGAGGAAGAGGTGTCATCAATAGCATGGTTAGAGGAATAAACTGTGTTTTGGGGAAGTTTGTGAACATTATTCAAAATATAATCAATTTCCTCATCTGCTAGGAACTCTGAGCATCTCTCTTTGGAAAGAAATTCTTTGTAGGCTTCCAAACCTCCTTCAATCAGAGCATCAATAGCTACTCGGTACCATTCCTTGTAATGAGGTTCAATATAGTTGTCTGATCTGCATTCATCATGTAAGGACGATAGCAAAGATGAAGTTTCCATTTTCACATATATTTTGTATGAAGTCTCTTAAACATCCATTCATGAGCTGACGAAATATATCTGCAAAGAGAAAAAAATAAGAAAACGATCAGAATATTTGTAGAGATGTATGATGCACACAGATATTATTCAATATACTTTTCTGGCAGTGCTGCTCCAAGTATTTCTAGCACCTTCCAAGAAATTTAAAATGTTTTGAAAAGGCTCAGGGATTAATATTGCCAAATGAATATTAAAGAGCTACATAAAGAGCTGCTTCTGCATAAGGCAAAACAAAACATAATTAAAAGTGATTTGATGTTCTTACATTAAAAGCTACAGCAGAGCTCATAACACACTGAAGATCTGTACCACTAACACCAATACATACCTAATACATGGTCCAATATGCTACCACAGGTTATGCTTCAAAACTCTTTATAACAACTGACAAAGTACAGTTCAGATAAATAGAAACCAATTACATTTCCTACTTTTTGATGCATTACTTTTTCTCTGCAATGCATTCCTGTTTTCTGTTGTCTTTGAAAGCACTGTCATTCAGGTCCTTCTCCTTATCATCTGTTCTCCCATGCTGATCTAATCCATTTGCTCCTCCCAAGCAGAACCAGCCTACCTCATTTCAGTGAGTTATGAGGAACTCCAGAAAGATTTATCCTCCCACATCTGGGATCAACCTCTGAATCAGCAATCTTATGGCTAGTTTCCACCCTGCTTATTCCTTCTGCCAAAAGGAGCGGCTGCTTTAATCTTACCTTTTTTCTTTTTTTCCAAAACATTAATAATAAGTAAATTGTCTACTGACAAACTTATAAATCCATTCTTACCATTTTTTAAATTTCATTTAACAAGGGCTAATAGGGTTGGTTCTTGCTGCAACAATTTAGGATTTAAGATACAGAGAGGACAAATGGCCAGCTTTTCTTTCTTCATGTTTGTGCAACCTCATAGGACTCATCTAACACCTAAACTACAGTGAATTTCTGCACTGGACAGGTAAGCCACAAAAGAACCCCACAAAGGCATGGGGGAGGAGGAGGGGACTTCATGAGTGTGGCATGTGCCTGGCCATGTACAATAGAAAGATGATACATGGTAGTAGTGTTTAATCTTTCAGGACTAGAGCATGAAGCTTAGGAGAATGCAGAAGTAGGAAGGAAGTCCAACGAAGACAGGATAGTTACAAAAAGCAGATATGAATTATGGTTTGAAAGTTAACACTGGGTTTCCCTACAAGCCTAGTTATTGGAATAGCAGTGTAATGGCAAGCAATAATCATTCAGAGTTCTGATTTAGTTTACTGGCATGTAAACGCAACACAATTCTCTCTTCACATCAAGAACTTTCAGAAATTTTGTGAACAGTGCATTTGCTCTTCACTGTCTGCTGGGAACAGTTTAAACCTTCTTGAAAGGAAATACAAATTAACCACATTAACCTAAAAGAATGAAAATCAAAATCTCCATACACTACTGATAATCCAAAATTCAATTACATGTTCAATTAAACCAAGATTTCTGAGGAACTTGGGAACTCTGAGGTTAAAAAAAGACCAAGAAAGAAAAATCCAGATCTGAGGCTGGCATCAGCGCGTCATATGAAATAATTCCATTTGAATCCTGTCTCTCAGCCAAGTAGCAGGGTAGATCTTCCCAGATAGGACTGCTTTCGAGCCTGAGGGAAAGGAGTGTTTCTGGCTGCTTCCAGAGTAGCTCTTTGTGGCAAACTGGAAAGCAGAGAGCAAAGGCATCCAACTGCTCTCCCCTGGTCGAGAATTACATGTATTCCTGTGACAGATATTCAGGGCTTCATTCTACATTGCTCTCACAGGTAGAAATAGAACATTATAAAATAAGAGTGATATCATTTTACTTTGGCCACATGCAGATACAGCCTGTGGTGTAATATGACGGAGAACTGAGTACACAGTACAGACAAGACAGACAGATGCAAAGGTCAAAGTCTTATAATGTTGGAAAATTAAAGCATTCAACAGTGTCCCATGGAAGCCAATCATCTGGAACAGGTTTTCAAGACATTTTAGATGAAGAATGAAAACCATCAAGACTAAAAATGTTGTTACTCAGCAGAGTTGTTCTGAAGAATCTGAACACTAACACAGGTGACTTTACTGAGAACCTAATAGACCCCTCTTGTAGGGCCCTCCAGGACAAGTAAGTTTCAAAATAGTGTAGTAAAACAATCAATCTTACTGTGACATTTAAGACTAAATCTGATTTTACAAAGGCAAATGAAAGAAATTCTTACTACTTTGGAATGATGTGTTTCTAAAATAAGAATTTTGCCACTGATTGCATATATACAGCGTGTACTTCAAAAACTTATCTAAATCCCCTTTTCCTTCTCCTCACTCTCTCCTTTGAAAATAAGGGAACAAGACTATACTTAATATGTAAAGTTGTGCAATATAAAATATTGACTGTTATGAACAAATAAAAGGCAAAAAAATGATTGCATGTGGCTCACGTGTGTTTTTTGTTTGGCTTGGTTCTTTTGACTGGTTTTGTGCGTTAGTATAGTATATTGTTTGGCATTTCATTGAAAACAATGAATTAATTAAATGTGGCATAGGTCAAATACAGTAACTTAGACTTATGCTGAAAGCAGGGAATAAATATACTGTAATCTTCAAAAGGTGAGACTTCTAGTGTAGTCTTCCAAACAAGAACAGTTAATTTGCAGTGAACATCTTTGATGTTGATCTTTTGATTTGTAAGTGCAGTTTACAGAAGAAGCTTCAAGCAGTGCACATTTATTTAAGAAAGTAAATGTAAAATCTTGTCAGCACAGAAATAAATCACAGAACAGATGAGATTCTAATTCTGGTTTTTGTCATTAAGGACATTGGCATGCCATACATTCATGAGAAGAAACAAAAGAAAACTCCCAAATAAAAATGATGGCTTCAGGTATATTTAACAAAAGTTCTAGATGTCTTGACACAGGTATTTTCCTTCTTAGAAGGTGAGAGCTATTTTGTAAGAAATGTACCTATGGAACCAATACAATTTTGAACAGAGTGGCAGGGATTTAGACAAAATTCTGAAACAAACATTTTGGTGTCTTCTTCAGCTTTATATAATGATTCTGCATAATGAGCTTGATTATATTCCTGAGGTCAACAATTCTATAAGCAGAATGAGGCACACCTCTGGATACTTCCAGACCTTTATCAGGCTTCATATACATGATTACAAATTTTACCAGCATCAGGAAAGCTGCTGTTCATCCTCTGAGAAATAACTTTGGCTGTTAATCCCAGCCCAGAGTATCAGCTATATTCTCTGTTGGACTTAAAACTCTCTTACTGAGTGCCATTAATGGGCTTAAATAGAACTTAAACTCCAACACAGCTGCTAAAACTGAATCTTCCGCTGCAGAACACAAACTCTGAATCCTGCACTGATGTGATCATCTTGTCTTTCTATTAACAACACCCTCAGACCTTTCCAGTGCCATTATCAAGAACCCAGCAAGAGAGCTTTTGTTTGAAACAAAGGTCAATGTGCCTTTCTGCAGCAAGATCCCAGCTTTCACAAAAGCAAGCAGATGACAAGTGCCCACTGAAGAAAATGATGCAACATGCTATGGTGGTTCCAGGAGCACTGTCCTCCAGGCTAGAGCTAAAGACATGCAACTTCCCTGCCTTAGTAATATTCACAGGATTTGAAAAATTTCCCATTCAGCAACTTTGGGCTCTAACCCCAGGCTCACGCAGCCAGTCCTTGGCAGGGCCCTGGCCATGGTGCTCTCCTTGGAATATCCTGACTTTTCCAAGGGAAGTGTGATTCCTTTGACAGTTTCTGCCTAAAGTTTCAAGTGGAAAAACGTTAAACCATGAGGAAGTCTTGCCACAGTCCCTTCTCTCAGGCATGGCTTTTGGGGACATCCACCTGAGGAGCTCTGATCCACGGCTCTGCTGATGAGCCTTCCCACCACTCAAGGGCCTCGTGTGACCGTAAAAACAGGCGTTTTATGACAGCAGCCTACCACCAACCTTCGCATGAAGGAATTGTATCAAGAATAAATAACAATTACCTATAGTAAGCAGTGACGGGCAATTATTTCATTATAAACTGAATTACACTATTTTCCGTGGATGCAAAGGGCATCAGATTCAAGTGAAAAACAACGCCCCAAGCGCTCCTGCGTCTTTTTCTTTACTGTCCAGAAAGTTAACTTTCCGAGCAAAGCGGAGGCAACCAGCCCCGCGCTGGCTCCGCCGCGGGCACGCCTGCCCCTGCGGACCGCACGCCCGTGGTACCCCAGCCGGGCCCTTCCCCTTCTCCCGCCACCGCCCCACGCCGCTCGGCGCCGGCTCGCCTCAGGTGCCCGCGGCCGGAGCCGCGCCGCCGCCGCCGCCGCCGCCTCAACTTCGCGATCCCCGCGCCCCTGTTTCAAAAGCCCCGCGGCGTCGAGCAGGCCGCTGGAGGGGCAGGGAGGAGTGAGGAGGGCGGCCGCCCCACACGCCCGCCTGTAGCCGGGTCAGACCGTGCCCGTGGCGCTGCCTTTGCCCGTCCAGGGGGAGGCGGAGGGCAGACCCACTTACCTCGCCGGTGCCCCGCTGTGGGGTCTCGCCTCCGGAGCGGCGGGGCGGTTCGACCCGGCTGCTGCGATCGCGGCGGCGGCGAGTCAAGGCGGCGCTGGGCTCATCGCAGGTACTTCCCGTCGCTCTCAGGCGCGGTGGGTGTGGAAACCAGTTACAACATGTCAGGACGGTGTCGCACCAAACCCGCCGCCGCGGGAGCGGGGCAAGGGCTTGTCTGAACTGGGGAAGCCCGGCCCTCGCGCGGAGCGAAGGGCAGCGCCTTCCCAGCGCCGCGGCGGGCCCCCCCCCCCCCATTCCACCCCACCCCACCCCACCCCACCCCATCCCATCCCATCCCATCCCATCCCATCCCATCCCATCCCATCCCATCCC
>JBCJKH010072998.1:0-13485 GCA_039877255.1 Loriculus beryllinus | reverse complement strand
CTCTTATCAATGTGTGTTATAACTGTGTGGGTGGAGGGTATAAAGACAATGGATCCCAGCTCTCCTCCGTGGTGCCCAGTGCCAGGACAGGGCTGCAACCCAGGGGTTTCTTCTGAACATCCAGAAGCACCAGATGTGGTGTGAGGGTGCCCAATTGAGGGCACAGATTGTCCAGAGAGGCTGTGCAGCCTCCAGCCTTGGAAACTCAAAGGAAGTCACCTGGACATGGTCCTGGGTAATGGGCTCCAGCTGGCCATGCTTGAATAGGGGTTGGATGAGATAACCACCAATGGTCCCTTCCAGACTCAGCTGTTCTGTGATAGTGAGCTCCTAAGTCAGAGAAACTGTAGTGCATGTAAAATTGGTGGTACCATAAAGAAGAGCAACTTGCTATTTGTAACACCCATTATAGAAAACACAGAACTGGTTGGTATGTTCTAAGGAAACACAACTGCTTTGCTACACAGTTCTAACTTTACATTAATACAAATTGAATGAATTCTGAACAGGAGAACAGTAAGAGAAGTTTTGGGGTGGTGTTCCCATACTTCTGTGTATTTCTGAACTGTAATCCAGGGGCATGCCACAGACTATGTAACAGGTAGAGTGGGTATTCCAGTGAGACAATTTGTCATTCATGCAGCAAATCCTGATTTTTATGACTTCCATGTTTTGCTGTGAAGTCTGGGTCAGTCTTGGATGAAATGCTTGGAATAGTTGATAAAATTGAGGAGAGCTATTATCCTGAAAAGGAATATTGCACAGATAATGCAATAAAGATTACTTCAGGACAGGATTTATGTAGTTGATCTAAAAATACTGTTCCAATGCTCTTTTAATTTTGTGGTTGGGTTTTTTTTTGTTGTTGTTGTTTGATGAGAGAAGCTTCTAGTGATATTTACTTTTAAAAAAACCTGAACAAAACAAAACCAACCCAAACCCAAGTCATACAAGATTAATGCACTACAGCTACTGAAAGGTGTTTCTTGCCTTCTAGTCAGAATTGGTAAGGCCACACCTGGAGTGCTGCATCCAGTTCTGAGCTCCTCAGCACAGGAGTGATGTGGGCATACTGGAGAGTCCAGTGGAGCACCACTAATATTGTGAAGGGCCTGGAGCATCCCTCCTAGGAGGACAGGCTGGGAGAACTGGGATTTTTCAGCCTGGTGAAGAGAATGCTCAGGGAATCTTATCAATGTATAAAAAATACCTGAAGAAGGGGTGTAAAGAAGACAGAGCCAGGCTTTTTTTGCCATGTTGAACAGTGATATGTGGGACAGCATGAACAAAAACTGAAGCACAAGAAGTTCTTTCTGAAGATCAAGAAGCACTTTTTTAATGTGAGGGTGACACCATGGGCATGGTGCTGTTACCCAGGGAAATCGGAAAGTCTCCGTCCATGGAGGTACTCAAAAGCTGCCTTGCCATGGTTCTGGGCAGCCTGCCTTAGGTGACCCTACTTGAGCAGTGGGGTTGGACCAAGTGACCTTCAGAGGTCACTTCCAACTTCAAACATGCTGTAATTTTGTGAAACTGGTCATACTGAAACTGTCAGACTGAAGATGAGGCCTACTGTTAAATTACAAAGAAACTTGTATTTTGGTTTTTTTAAATGTTAGGGGAAAAAAAAAGTTGTTAAGGTGGTGTAAGGTGACTTAAGGGAATTGTGGCACTAGTAGGTTTATTGGAACAGGAAGAAACCTTTAAGAACCAGTGATTTCTTACTATAAATTATGCCTTGTTTATATTGGTTATCATAATTCCTTTCTAAAAAGGGACTCTTACTCCAAATGTAGGGTTTTCAAAGGCTGAAGAGCAAAACCTGGCATATCTACTTCTGCACTGGGCACAGCTGAGCAATGGCATCCAGCACATCCAGTGTATTAAACAAGTAAGACTTCACTGTTGTTGGTGTAGTTTTTGGTAATTGAAAGTGTGTCATGTGCATTATTAATGGAAAATACAAATCTAAAATGAACTTTATAGTATTTTAAACTTTCCTGGAAATAGGTAAAAAGCAGTTGTTATGTAGTTCTAATGCTTAAATTAGCAAGGGCTACAGTTACTGAAAAATGATGGAAGGCAAATGATAACAAGTTTCTTATTTTGGATAGATGTATTTTTGGTATTAGGGGTGCTCTTGAAACACTATTCAACACCTGAAACTCAATGGGATGTGGTAAAGAGAGGGCAGTTTTGTATCACATACTTGCATGGGAGGCAGTTCTGCCACTGTTAATGATATATCTACAGCTTTTGTTGATCACATGTTCTGTTGATTATGGGTTGTGCCATTGGTGAAAAAGATGGATCAAATCTCTGCATGTGATCCCATCGTTAAAGCTTGTTTGGGTATTTTGGGAGAGACATACTTTTCACTGGAGGTGAGGGATCCCTTGAGAAAAGTGTCCGCAAGGTAAAAAATTGAATAGTAAGTCTTTGTTTTTTTAAAATGTTTTCCTTTCCTAGAAGTGAGTAATCTCTTGTGCATTACAAATTGTTGTAGCTTAATTACTGAAAGTTTGTGGTACTAATATGCAGTGACTGTAGCAACCCCAGGCCTGCTGTGGCAAGAATGTTATTTGCCAATAATTTGACAGAAGTCTGATCTGCTAGTAGTACGGGATAACATGACATACTGTGCCCTTAGCATGCAGGTAATATTCACAGCTTACTGTGGACCTTTTATTGCTGCTCTGTCTTTAACTCTTGGTAACTTCATGAACCAGAACTCTGAATGCCTCAGATTAGGCCAGATGGGTTGGAAATTCTTGTTTTCTAACGAGTTGTTGTAAAACCAGGTTTGGTTATGGAGTCAAAATGCACCACTACATTGATAATTGTTCATTAAGTCTGGTGTGAAGTGTATGTGTGATTGATGTGCTGGAACTTTCTTGTCCTATTTAACTTTGGAATAAATTTATGCCATAATTATTATCCCTAGTTCTTCAGTTTCTCCAGAAGTCACTACTTGACGTGCAGGAAGAAAACAGGCAAGTAAATTCAATATAAGCTGTTTCTGGTTTTATTCACTCATGTAAGATATTCTAGTATGGTTTGGCTATCACTTTGAAAGCCATACAGCGATGAAAGATGGGAATGTAATTTTAGAATTACACATGTTTTAAATTATAAAAAGCTGCTGATGAGTTTCTTTTGTGGCAGTATGATGATATAAAATAAAAAAGACAAGGAAGGAAAGTAAAAGCACTGGTAAAAGTAAAAGTGAAAGGCACTGGTACTGTGTTAGAGCTACCACTTTTAAGGGAGGCCTTTGAGTTGTGGTTTTCCTATCTGAATTGTGACTGAACACTGTAATTAATAGACACACTTATTAAAATTCAGGTAGAGTAATACTCTTCCATTTTCCATGAGTGTTTGATTCAGTATTGATATTCTGTTCAGCCTGTCACAGCAGTCATCATTTAATATCTTGACATTTTCCAGCATTGTGTAACATGACGCCTCTTCACTGTGGCACCAGAGGAGGAGGATGCTTAATGGAGTGTTTTGTACATTAAAAGTTTATGTATTGTCTGTCTTCATGCTAGAAGAAAGTTGAATCATAGAAATATGCTTTATGCATGGAGGAACTGCTTGAAAAATGAGAAGGGAAGCAGCACTGTGATCCGTTGGTCTTTTTGGAAGGTTTCTGGAAATGGTCAGCTCTGCTCAGGCAGAATCAAACGAGTGAAAGTTTGTCACAGGAACCTGCAGAAACTGTAGCAGAATTTGTCTTTAAGTTTTTAAACTTCATTTTAAAACGCTGCCCTTGAGTCTGCTGCTTGTTTTTCTATAGTTATATATCTGGTCAAATTGAACATTAAACAAGTTTTCACTATTAATTCTGTCTGAAGTTGGCAGAATATAGTTTTCTGGGGATAATGAAGAGTGATTTTTTTTTTTCTTATGAAAATCATATTGTTCTGACTCAGATGATGCACAACTTACTGATACTCATTGAAGTTTCAATGGTGCTTGTACAGAAATTACACGAAAATATCCAAGGAAGTTTGTGGAAACACCATGAGTCTTTTGTATGGCAAAGTATGTGTAGTTTACTGAAAAGCTCCACAAACTTCCTAATGGATGGGAAGTTTAGTAATATTCAAACCCATGTATTTGTATTTAGGTCAGTTTTCTTTGTAGTAAACACAACTTGTATGTATAAAAACTTTGTTTAGCTTTGGTGGAAACTGAACTGATGAGATACATAGGAGTGAGAGCAGTAGTGGGTCTTTTGGCAAGCTATGATTTGTAGATCATGATTTTGCAGTTACAGTTTAACTGTCCAACAACAAAAAAAAAAGTTAAATGCTGTTACTGATAAATTAGAGACTAACAGAAATACTTCTGAAGCTCACAGGAATGTCTGTACCTACCAAAACCTTATCTATCTGTATGAATTACGCTGTCAGAGCTGTTTATTGTTGCACTGTAACAAATTGTGTTCACTTCTTATGCAGATTTTTTTTTGAACAGTAGAATTTAATGTGTCAGTAGGCCACAGCCCTTTGTGTCTTACTAGGCAGTTCTATATTTCCTATCTGTTAAAGGGCATTAATAGTTTCCTATTACACTGGAGTATAAATTCATGAATACTTGCTATGCGGGTGGACACTACAGATTTGTGATTATACAACTACAAGCAGTCTAGGAAAATTCAATACCAGCTTTGTAATTTTGATACGTAGCTCTAGAACACAGTGTTTGCTGCACTCTAATGTAAAATACCTTTTTCTGCCATGTAGCAACTCCTGCAGTGTTCAGACTACCACAGGACTGGCCGTTACTCTGTTTACATCTGTGTATGAGCCAGTTGAAGCCAGTTTACCTTGCTTGATAAATGTATTTCTTTCCTAAAGACTCTGTTATGTTTTAGTGTCATTGATCAGTGCTACCTGTGTGGTTCAGAGGCTTTGCTGATGCTGACAGCAGGACTTGCCAATGTCTGTATCAGTCTTTGCTGCAGTATAAATTCTTTATTGTCTCCTTGCCGTATGGAATAATAGGAGTAAGGGTTTGAATTTGGGAAAAATAATTTACAAGAAATCTCAGATCTTCTGAGATTCTCAGTTATGCACAAAATGTTTTTTTCTTGTGCTGAGATATGGTAAAGGGTGGTTTTTTTGCTATTACAGTCAGTGACTTGCTCCTTGGGTCAGTGAAACACCTGTGTGTGCCGATGTCGTTTGTGAGTAGCTGTATGACTTTGTGTATGGAGGAACTTCCTCACTTGGTTCTCTTTCTTTGCCGTGGAGCACTGGCTATGCTGGAATGGACAAACAGCAGCATGGGTGAAAATGGAGTGAAATTATTATTAGATATCACACCAGTCATCCTTAAGTTCAGAGTTAGCCTCTCTTTTGATTTGTATTGTTTCATGTTTCAGAGGAAGGTGTTGATTTTTTTTTTACTTATATTTTTGCATAGTTCATATTGTCCTGGTGGAATATCTTTTTGATGTTTTCAGTGTAATGCTATTAGTTTTTGCCACAGATCATCTTATCTTTTTAATATATTCAGAATAAGTCTGTAAGTTTGAAAAATACAATGTCTTGATATTGCATAGATCTAAGTTACATTTTCTCTTGTGTGCTAAAATGAAATTTTGTTTTTCCAGCCTAAGTGGGATTAGTTTACCAACTACCTGATGGTAAGGTGTGGCAGAATCACTTGGTATGTAAGCAGATAACTGTAGCTTTAGGACATCAACTCCTATGGTTTTAAAAGTACAGAAGAAAAAAGCGTGTGCCAATGAGCGGAATAGTCAAAATAAGATGAGGTTTTTTGTTCTTTTTTTCTGGTTGCAAGGATTATCTGCTTCCATCTAATAGACTGTTAGCCTGCAGATAGTAATTTTTTGGTTTGTTTTTAAAATAGAAAATGTAGTGGCTTGTCAGGTTTATTTACCCCATATTTAGGGTGATTTGGCTGTGACCAGTTTTAACAGCGTGTGACATAACTAAGCATACACTTTGCAACATCCAATTCGTCACCTCCTTTTTATGTTAGTTTCTTTCCTTCAATGCATTGTTAGTGTCTCCTTACCTGTTTTAGTGTGAGGTAAACTAACGTCATGAATAATTATTTTGAAATTTAAAAAAAAATTTTTTTTTTTTTAATTTGAAAATGTAATAATAATTTGTTTGTTTGTTCTTTTTAAAAGGATTAAAGAATCCAGTATGGCAGTACCTTTGTATAGAGTCCTTGGTATTTGGACTAATTCATTGGCTGCTCTTATTTCTAGCTCTCCAGATCTAAAAATCAAACTTAATGGGAACTCAGATGTTATTAGGAAGCTGCTGGAATACATTTATACACGCAGGGAACAACCTCTGGATGCTGTTAGACACCAAGCCAAATTGATGTTCGTGAATCTTCTTCAGATACACTGAACCACCATTACTAGATCTGATGAAAAATCAGATCCATTGTTTGCAAGGCTGATAAAGCATTTACTAAGCTTGGAATGACATGTCAAAGGGAAATACACTTCTCCTGGCTGTCTTCTGGAGTGTGTGGGCACTAAAAATATGCTACAATTGGACAGAACAATTCCAGTACAAATTCTAGATGTAATGAATGATCAGTCTCTTGCTATCACTATCCTAGATAGTGCTTCTTAGGATCACTGTCCTAGTGACCTTTTGGAAACCATGTTTATAAATCACAAAGCCCATTTTACTTTGAGTTTTCAAGAAAGCACTTGCACTGACCAGTGGCATGACATCTGGGCTTCTCTTCTAGTAATATTGTGTGAAGGGAACCATGACCAAACTACTTACATGATAGATTACTATTCACCAAAGTTGCTTCAACCTAGCCCTGACAGTCTCATTTACATGATTAGAATTCTTCAGGTTTCTGTAGATGCTAATCTAAGTAAGAAAATAAATACTGTATTTGTAATTAGTATTTTTAAATCTCAGAAATACAATTTCTGATCCATTATTATAATTAATTTGGGACAAAAAATTCCAGATAGTTATTATCACTGTTAGTATTTCATAATGGAATTCATAATAATAATAAGTGTATCTTCATGCCATAAGCAAAATCATTAGTATTCTATGGTTTTATTAGTAAGCTGTGAATATCTTCCTGTCCTCTTTACACATCACGCTTTGTTGCATACTAGTATTTTTTTTCTATTATTTTTCTGTTCTGCTGGTATTTCTTGCATAGGTGTGCCCAGTGACAGGGCTTTTCAGATTGTTTTTTGATGCAAATACATGGAATGAGATTTACGATTCTCATGTAGTTTTTGCCATAATTTAGTGTAACTCTTAAGGGCTTGCAAGACCTAATAAGTTCCTTTATTTGTATGACGTGTTCAAGGCAATACTTTCTGGGAATGATTTGTAAGTAGCTTAATCTGTGACAGACGCTGTCTTTTGGGTTAAAAAATAAAAGGGAGGTGGGGTCATGTGTTGAAGTATCAGGAGTTTCTGACAGGCATTGCAATTAGTACATTGTTTGTGTTAATGAAACTATAATTATTACTGGTTTTCATTTTCCATAGGCTCTTGCAGTACTAGAGGAGCTCTTGGAGCATTAATGGCATGCCTAAGGAACAGGCTCACAGACACCTGGAACTTTCAAATCTCATGAGGAATGGTTTCATATCCACTGAATGTATAAAACAGGTATAGTTGCAGTTCATCAGCACAATGAGGTAAAGGGACAATGTTGTGGTTTTTTGTGTCTTTTAGTTAGAAGAATTGCATTGATCCTAAATACTGTGTCAACATTGTTTTAAAACAAGGGTATCATAGGTGCCTGTAACTCTTTTGTGGTTAATACCTAAATATTTTTCAGGTTTTCATTGATGCCATAGTTATACTATGTGAAACCCATGATAGCACAGAAATTGTGTCTGTGGAAGAAATGCAACTGTGTCAGTTTTTCGTGATGTACAACTTGAACAGCCAGTCTCCTTCAGAAAGAAAACAGATAGTTTCTTTACTGAGAAAGGTAATTTCGGACTATGGACAATCTCTAATGTGCCTATTGTGTTAGTTATATAGTATAGGACAAGGTAAAGGAATGTTAAGGGAACAGCGTGACGTGGCTGTGCTGTGTCTGCAGGGATTGAGTGTGTCAGTGTTCTGGAAGCTGCCAAGGTTGCAGTGTAGATCATGGTAGAAAACATGGAGAAAATGAGGAAACCATTTGCGTAAAAAGAAAATTTTGGAAGATATTAATGGCAAAAGAAAGCAGTGTGGAAGGAGAAAACAATTAATTTGAGACAGGAAAAAATGAGGGAGTAGGTTTGGCGGAAATGGAAGACAAGTCCATCTCTTTCCATTTGTGCCTGGTGCAGACTGAGGAATGAGATGGAAAAATTGTGTTAGAGGGAGCCTAATAAATAATAATAATAGTGGGTAGTAAAAGAACTGAGGGAAGCAGTTCTGAGGTGAGTCAAACTGTGTAAGAGACACTGAAGCATGTAAAAATTGCATGCGTTAATTGGGCTTTTTTTTATGTTCCACAGAAAATGAGTAGGTGGGAGCAGAGGACTTGGCATGACTTCAGAGGAGGAAGATGGAAGAAGGTGGTGGAGGTGCAGAGGGAGCAGGGAAAAGCTGGTCACAAGAGAGATGGGGAGCAAAAAATCTGGTTTTTGAATGGAGAGAGAAGGATCTATTCTGTGTTATACTGTATGTGAACTTCTTAAAAATTACAAGCAAAATTATCTGGAAAATAAGCTGAAAATTCCCCTTCCCTTATTTAACTGTCAGTGATTCTTGCCTTACCTGTGTCTTGGTTGTGTTTTAAAAGTTATTTTGTTGGATACAAAACACTTTAACAGGTGCTTTATAAATTGGAGCAAAATCAAGCAAGAGTTACTTGAAAACTCAACTAAAAGTCATCCTCTGGGGATTTTTGCAGCAATATAAAATAAGTTAGACTGCTAGAGATACAGATACTAGAGGTGGGATAGCATTTCTGAAAAGTATTTTGTTGTTCCTGAAAATGCTTGTAGGGTAGGGTAGGCTGTGTCTGTGTTAGGGAATAGTGCAGTGCATTAGAAAGAAAACTGTAAAGCAAAAAAGGGCTGAGGACCTTATCTGCACTGTATGGACTTTGCAAGGTAATACTGTTGTCTTGATAAACTGAGACAACTGAGCTAATACCCCGTAGTATTTGGAGGCTATCTTTAAGATTAATTTCATCCAAAAGTAAAAAAAGGTTATTGCCTAAGTGTCCCTGCATATAGGATCTGGGCTGTGTTTCTCACAGCTACTGTTTAATTCAGACAGACTAAATTGACTGTAACAAAAATTTCTGGAGGTTAGGTAACTGAAAATCAACATTAAGTTTTATTTAAATGACAAAATGAAAAGTGTAAACAAGGAAATTGCTGTGCATTTCCCATGGAATTGTTATGTAAACAGGCTTTATTCCTATCTCTCTAAAGCAGATTTGTTTCTTAGAAAATACACTATATGTATGTATAATGTAAATGTGTACTTTCAGCAGTTTCAGTTATCCAGCTTTTGCTGGTGAATATTGAAGAAGAAATATTTCAAGATAAAGAAGTCTCTGCTCCAAGCAGCAGCATCATTCCTGACGTGTGGGAAAGTGCATTGTATAACTGGGGCTTTGCAGCAATTACTTTTTAAGTAGGTAAAACATACTGCTAAATAGTAAGTTATAACTCTTTATTTAAGCACCATGGAACAGCTTTATGTTCAGGAGAACATAAAAGCATACAGTATTATTTGAAATGAAATCCAGTACCTCTGGCTTTTAGAGCTCTTACTGGCTGCTGCACTGTTTAGCTAGCTGTTGGGTACTTCCATTGCATGTGTTAAACTCAGGACTTTGCAAACTGTACCCTCTTTATAGTTCTCATAAATACTGTGGTGGAAGTATCTTTCATTTCAGTTCTCTCTTTAAATAGAAAATGATTTTTAATCCATGTTGTGTTCTTTTTTGTTTGTGATTTTGTTGTGTGGTTTGTTGGTTGGTGGGTTTTTTTTTTTTTTAAAGTTAACTTGACATTGATAGCTGAATGGAAGGAAATAGTAGCCAGTTTCATTATATTGTCATACAAACTCTCTGCTGTAGTATCACCAGTAGTGCAGAGCTCATGAGAGGCTTATTCTAGTGGATAGTGATTCAGGTAAACAAACTCCCAAAATAATTTCTCTTAAAAATCTGAAAGTCCTAAAGTTCTGTTTGTCTTACAGTGATCTGGAACTAGAGGTAGCACCCCTCCTTCTCAGTTTCTCTTTTTGTGTCATAATGTTAAACCACTTTCTGATATCTTGACTTCTGCATTAAAAAAACCTCACCAAACGTTTTCAGATTGTATTGTTTTATCTGGTTTGAAAAAGATGCCTAAAAAGTAAAGTCTAGTTTTCTTTATTCCTTAATCCTCATAATCACCATAGTTTTGGTGAGGTTTTTTTAGTGCTAGTAGCTTTCTTTTGTCCTTTACATATCCAAAATGAATTATGTTTGTATCAAGTGATGGAAGTAAAAACCCCAAAATACCTTCAACGTGTTTGAAAGAACACTGCAAAGTGTAGTCTGAAAAGCTGGGTGACCATGTGCCAATGGAATATACTTGCACAGAAATGAGAGGTAAAGCTAATGCTGTATTGGTTATTAAATCAAGGAATTCTTTATAGAGCAGGCATTTTATGTGGGTGATCAAAATTGGAAGTTACATGCTCCATATAATGTTACAGTTCTTCAATAAATCTGTCAGAGGCTGGTTATTCATGTGCATGGTTTTAAAGTCTACTTCTTTGTGTTTCTGAGGATTGTGGTTAATCTCTCTTAGAGTGCAAGTGAAAATGAGTTGTCTTGATACTGGCCTAGACTTTATTGCCTTAACTGCAGAGGCCAGGTAATCTTTAACACCTTTTCTGTCAAGCAATGCCTTTAATCCTTTTCTTGTTGAAAGGTGTTACTGTGATTTCCCTCCCCAGTATACACAAGACTAGTGGGGAATACGTTCATGCTATAAAATTTGTTGTATGAAATTGCATAATCAGGAGCTTCTCTTTGAAAGATTCCAGTGGTAAAATGTTAGATATTATTTGTCTACTTTAATGAATAGCAGCTATGAAATGGAGCCTTACAGTGATAAAGAAATTGTAAACTTCTAGTGTATGACAGAATTATGTTATAGAATATCTGTACATTTTAACATTTAGTAGTTTATCCAAGCGTTTTAAGTTTTAAATGTATGAACTTTCTTTCCTCATGTTTTTTTCAGTATGTTTAAAATACTTTTGGTTGAGCCATATGTTTTGTTTCGTGAAAAGTCTGTATATATGTTGAAGTGGCACAGTAGTCACCAGATGGGGATGTTGTGTTAGAAACATGATGCTTTCACCAGGCCTCTTCCTATGGGAGCACCTGGGTTAAAACCCAAGTAACGGTGAGTGATGAATTGATGATTGATGTGGAGTTTGTTAGAGCCTGGCTCCAAAGTTGTAGGTGTTTGTATAGTTCAGTGTGCACGTGAATATTCTGGTTGTGACCAGAATATCCCTACTAAATGGAATGAAGTACAGTGAGTGCTGAGGAGTGGAAGCAATTAGGGTCAGCAAAACTGAATTATATTTTGGGTAAGCAAGTTTAGAAATTTTTTTCAAAGATTAACTGTTTTGTAAGATGATCAGGCTGAACGTGTTAAAATTACAAATCTGTGTCTGAGACCCCCCCAAGTTACTCTATTACATTTGTTGCTTTCTATTTTTAAGTCAAAGGCAAATGTCACAGCTGAAATGGTTCTTGTGTGTTGATGGAGAAGCATGAGGGAAGTGTCTCTGCTCTTAGGGACACTGTTTTGCCTTTACAGGCTACAGCTGCACCTTCAGAGGGGTTGACTATTGTAGGAAGCTAGGGAAGTAATTTTTATTGTTAAACCTTCACTTTTTGGAGTGGTGGTTGGGGAAGGACAGTTTTCTGAAACCTTTATTTTCTAAAAATCTACATTCTGTATGAGACTTCTTAAAAATTTATTGCTATGTTCTTGTGGCTTTCTTGTTTTGTTATACTTGGTAAACAGTCTACTTTTTGATAAAGTGGTATTCAGAAAACATATATATGGTAATAACAGGTAAGTGAAGAAATTACAATATAGCTAACAAACTCAAGGAATATTCATTCTAACTGTATTGGGTTATTTATAAGATGTATGCTGTGCTTAGGGATACAAATGCCTTCCTGCATCCCCCCATTGGTATATATCAGGTAGTAACAGAGTTGCTAAAAATCTGCTAAACTGATTTCATATTCAGAGGGCCCTTTGTTTCATTTTGAACTCTAGATGTTGGAATGTTATTTCAAGCTCTTCACTGATTGAACTTCATAATCATTAATTCTGAAAGTTAAACATGCTGTAGTCTTGTCCTCTGTAGGAGACTGAATTATTCATACTTTGTATTCAACATGACTCTTTTTCCTCCAATTTTTTTTTATTTAGGAGATCAGAAATGCTAATATGCCACCTGCCATTAGCAGAAATGCTAATATGCCATTCTCTTAATAGAATGTTGAGTGTAGTGTTTGCAAGAAATTAGATTACCACAAGCATTTATTTGGGAAATATTTTATGTTTATTTCCAGTTTTAACTGATGACCTTTTTGTTTCCATATGGTTTCAACAAAACCAGCCTCTACATGGAAGACTGAACTATGTAAGATGTACTACTTTCTAACCTCTTCTTATTCCAGCTGAAAATACTTAATTTTTCTTAGGTGTTAGAACTTACCATCTTAAAATAAATAATAGGATCATGTACTGCGTATCTTACTTCTTATGTTATTTAATGTTGTAGTGCCATGGAAATAGTGTTAGTATATTTATTCTTACATTGTCTTGAGGCTTCATGTTTTCAGCTGTGCTTGTATTGTCGCAGAGGCCTGGAGGGTAGATGAGAGAACAGATGTGCATTTCCCCCATTATGTTCCTTAATTTGCTCCAAGTCAAAAAAGAATTGGTATTTTAAAATGAGTCATCTCTAACGGTAGCATCTCTATTTAGAAAGCAGACATTAGTAATGTTGAAGAAGCTTTTGCTGAAGAACTCTTAGGAAATATTCTTGAAGAAAAAATTGCATAATGGAATTATGTTCTGTGTGTTCTAAATTATATTGCAAGTTCGACTTTTTACATTGAAAATTGATGAGAATAGATAAAAATAAGAAAAGAAAAAAAAGAAAGATAAAAAAGCCTCTTTTTTTTAGCATGAGACGGTGTAGAACTGTAAGCTTCCAAACAGCTGTAAAAGCTTTGTTACTTTATACAGTTCTACCAGGATGCTATCAGTGAAAGAGAGAAGACTGTGTGGAGACCTCATAGTTCCAATATCTGAAGGGGGCCTATAGGGTTGCTGGAGAGGGACTCTTCATTAGGGACTGTAGTGACAGGACAAGGGGTGATGGGTTCAAACTTAAACAGGGGAGGTTTAGATTGGATATAAGGAAGAAATTCTTTCCTGTGAGGGTGGTGAGGCAC
>JBCJKH010072987.1:0-13674 GCA_039877255.1 Loriculus beryllinus | reverse complement strand
CACACACACCCTTCCCTACCGCCTGTGCTATATTAATGGTTTGTTGTTCTGTGTCCCATATACATTGGGCTGGGTTTATACCATTTGCCTGAATGGGTGTGTCGCTTACTCCCACAACTTCATAATAAGGTGGTCTTACGCCATAACATAGCCAGCAGTGTTGTGTAAAGCTTGAGTTAGTTCCGTTCAACAGTTTGTAGCTGGCGTGCATCATTTTCCAAAGAGGATCTTCGTAAGGGGTTTTAGCGGTAGGTGACGTTACGGGTGTGCTAACATATATTTCTGTTGGTATTTCCTGGTCATCAACCTCTTTTTTCACATAGTTTTGACTGGGAGTAGGCAAAGCCGCTTTATTAATGAGTGCATGTTTGGGGCCGACTGGCAGTGGGTCATTCGGGACCGGTGCCTTCTGAATGCGGATGAAGCCACCTCTGTCTTGTCCTGGCTCGAGATACCGAACTCCCCAATTTTTTCCCGCTAGCCAACTAGGATCTGTGGGATTTGTCACATTCAAATACAGGTGGTTACACCATCCCGGCCTTCTCCACCAATAACCGCTCCTTCTTTCCCCCACTGGATACCCTTTTATTGGTTTACACCCATAAGGGGCCCAGGATACCTTCAAAAAGGGATCTCTCCCAGGTTCTGGGATCCACGCACTTGCAATCGTCTCACAACCCCAATAGGCGCAGTAGTAATGGCCGGGGATATTGCAATACCTTTTGCCTGGATTGGAATTCGGACAAAAATAAAATGCCATCATATTTAAACATGGACTTACGGGCACTAATTTGCACAAGGTGGTCTTAAAGCTAGGAGCCCTCGAAGTTGTTATGGTTTGTATAACTTTGCCAGTGTCTGACTGAGATAATGTCCATTTGAATGGTTGAAAGGGCTGGTGGTGAGACTGATCTGATTTTACCTGTCCTATGGCGATGAGCTTTAAGAGTACAATCACGCACAGGCATCGCAGCCCCCCCCTGCGAGGGCTGTTCTGTCGTCGATTGAATCCATCCACTGCGGGAGTCTCAGGTGCGGGCAGGACACACGTCGACTTGTCGTCCTCTGTCGCCAACGGGATGTACAGGTCGCGGGGATGTCCGATTATGCACTCCTGTGGACAAAAACTCGCAATTTTCATTAGTTTTGCTCTGGAGGTCTGGTTTAATGGACTTAAGTGGACACCACTTAACTATGCCATCTTTTTTGACCGCGGCATACCCTCGCCCTGTCATCGCTAGCCTCCACCCTTGTTCCCATTCTCCCAGTTCATTTTTGATCGTGACCAGTGGGCCCTCTTCTAGAGCTCGAGTGGCCCAATGTTTTTGGGCAGGGCTATTCACCTCTTCCCCCCTAGGGAATTGATTTAGTGCCAACAGAGCAGTCGCTAGCAGTCGTGCTTGGTCTCCCGGGGGAATGGCGTTGGTGAAGCCTTCTGTTTTTGCTAACACTTCTAATTTAGATTTCAGAGTGTGATTCGCTCGTTCAACTATGGCTTGTCCTGTGCTATTATATGGGATGCCGTGTATTAAGGTGATACCCCATTTCAAGACAAATGCCTGGATTGATTTAGAAACAAAATTCGGACCGTTGTCCGTTTTGATCTGATTAGGGACACCAAGCCATGCCATGGCTGTCAGCCAATGTTGGATGGTCGCTTTGGAGTCCGTCTTAAGATGCTGTGTGGCTACGATCACTCCGCTATATGTGTCTACAGTTACCGCTAGCCACGCTCGAGGTTTTAGCAACTGACAGAGCGTCAAATCCATCTGCCACACCTCGGAGGCCTTGAGACCTCTGGGATTGACTCCACTGGACCACAGTGGCGCTTTCTGACAGTGGGGACATGTGGCTACTGTATGTTTCCTGTTGGCGACTAAGATCCCACATTTTTTTTGACTGAGATCCATACATAGAGGAAGAGATAGGGAAAAAAAAATCACCTTAGATACAAAATGCCTTTCAAAACATTACTCTTTACAGGGACATAAGGACAGAGCTGGTTTTAAATGACAATATGAACACAGAGCCTTAACCTGCCTATATATAATGAATAAATCAATCTGTCTTGTTTTAGTCTTTGACTACTAAGTTAATATCTATGCTGATAATCTCCTGCTAGGAATTCTTTTGTCTTCCTTTGAAAAAGGTTTTTTTGGGAGGTCACAACAGCAAATAATTTATTTTAATTGCTGAAAGAAAAAATCCATCTGACAATTGGTTTTCACTTCTCTTGCCAGCTGAACTGTCTCTTCAACAGGCAAGCCATAATTTTCTTTTGTGCATGTGTGTGTACTCCTTAATTTCTAATGCTTACAAAATAAACTCCTATCAATTTATATTAGAACTGTAACTTTTTCTCTAACCCTTTTTCTTTTTATTCCCTTCCAAATTTTCATTGCAGCCATATAATGAAAACACAGGTTGTTTGATAAATGGGAATTGCCACTGAAAACACTTGAGTATCTTCACAATATATATAATATACAGTAGAACATAATATGCAATCTTATTTTAGATAAGTGTTGTAAAGGAAAGAACACAGAGGTCATCATGGTTCAGTGTAAACTGTTTTCATTTACATATTTTAGCCATTTTATCATTCAGAAAATAAAGTGTTTATGCTGTTTCTCTGGGTATTGAACTCAGGAAATGAAATCTATGTAAGCTAAAACCAGCCCAAAACATGCAGCTTAGTCATTATTCCATGTTAAAGGCAAAGTATAGTCAGATTTTTTAGGATCATGCAAAAGTCTTTGGAAAGATTTTTTTTTTTTTTTTTTTTTTTGCCAAAAGTATGTAAAGAGTCTATCCATAGTTTCCATAGCTGGTAGAGAATCGGAGTGCAGTCCTCAGGAGTAAGAACAGATGGAATGTTTGCATCTAACGCATGAGAAGGCTGTAATTAACAGTCCTTTAACCTATATGCTGCAGAATGCTGAAGCTTTATCCATGCAGAAATGCAGAACTGCTGAGGAAGAATTTCTGCAGTGACTGTTAGGTAGCAATGAGTTGGAGAATTCCTCTTTGCCCTCCAAATTCACCCCATTGTTTCATTATAAAAGGAAATATTTCACTTGTTTCCATATTTACTCTTCTGTATCACATTTTATCTCCATCTGAATGTCTGAACAGACTTGCAAACAGACTCCAATAATAAAACACTAGTCATTTGTATGAAAGTATAAGAGCTTATTATCTGTGCCTTCATGAGGTATTTTGCTGCTGGCCCAGATGGAGCTGATGGCTAAATATAAACAACTTCAGAGTATTAATTAATAAAGTACAAAGTGTGCCTCTTAAAAGGGCACGTCATGTACATCAGATCCAGCTTTCTTTACAATTTAAAATGTTGTCTGGTTGAGTGTATGTAATGCGGTACAATGTCATCTGAGATAGATCTGACCACAACTTTTCAAAATTCAGTTAATTACATACACAATGTCAATTTCTTTAGTAACAATTAAAAAGAGAAACAGATATTGCCCAATAACAAGAAAGTTTTATGTGATCTTCCCCTCCTCATCAGGGAAAAGTACCTTTTCTTCAGCTTCATTTGGACAGATTATTTGCTTCCAAACATTGTCTGCATTTGAGCTTTGGCCAGTCCATCACTGACTGATGCAGTTAGTGAAGAGGGCTGCATAGTAGAATAAGGTCTTACAGAGATGGGGCCCATAATTATCTCTTACGCGGATTATCAGGCAAAATTACTGACTAGTATTAACTGATAAGGACACAGCTATACTTTCTGCTGTAACTATGGCAAGAATTATTTGCAACTGAAAAAGATATCACTAACTTTTGGAAAAAAACCTTACATATAATTTGAGTATTTAGACTTGTTTGATCATGATCTATGACAACAACTACAACAAAAAGTAACAGAACGCACCTACTCTGTTTTTTTTTCACCTAGAATGACTCATTCACCTTTCATATAAGAAGATATTTAACTTAACCAAAAAAAATTATGATATCTTTCTTCCTCACTTACAAACCACCATTGACTTACAAAGAATTCTATTACAGCTCTTCGCACAGATGTCATTTTACATGAAAAAAACTAGGACTATTTTAAAATCTTGACCAGATCAGAACTTTGGATAATTTTAAGAAAACTGGGTTGTTTTTTTTCTTTTTTTTTTTTCTTTTTTTTTTTTTTTTGCATATACAGACTTCCATTACATATATAGACATAGAGAGATTTTCATAACAAAATCTGAAACTCTATTAAGACTTTTTCAATAAATGCATTTTTAGTTCAGTACCAGGACAAAATCAATACACTTCAAGAGAATTCTGCTGCTCTCTGAAAATAAGTAATCCAGCAGAGAAAAGATTTTCAAATGCCCATCTCTGAGTTCATTCCATTTTTCCAATATATAAGCATTATCACCTCTTACAAAAAAAACCACTAAATGACCACTAATGTAATCAGATTTTTGTGTTATTTAAAGTTACTTGCTACATGTGTATGTTTTAGACAAATAAAAAGGATAAATCTTTATAAGGAATCATTCTTATGTCTGCTGTGATTAGTATGGCATTATAACCACACACAAAAGAAAACACTTCCTCCTATTTATATCTTATTTCTATGAATGTATTAGAGAAATAGTCAGAATAATGGAGCAGTTGCTCCTATCAAGAGTTCTTGTATAGGTATAGATATAGTTTTACTCATGTTTCTGACATGTGAAGATACATATCAGTGTTGATTCTAGGCAAAGGTGGTTGCCAATCTCTGATAGGATCAGAGATCAATCAATTCTAAACAGCATTTTAAAAAACTATGCTTTCATCTGTTACGCAAGTTAAATCACAGCTATATTAGAAATTTTGTCTTTCTACATGTTAAAATATTAACTTTAAAAAAATACTGACATAGCCAGGACTTGACACCCGCTTTTAAAAAAGCGAGGTGTCCATTCCTGGCTACCCTTAATATAGCCAAACGTCAGAGGCAAACACTGATATACTTAGAGAGCCGTCATTATTTTTGACACAGCCAGAGCTCCTGCCTCATCTCTGGTAGAACCAGTGCTCCATAGCAACCATTTGACACAGCCAAAGCTCTTTCCCTATCATTGACAATACCAGGGCTTCATCATTTTTGGCTTCCATGCAATGTCTGTAACAGACAGAGCTCTGGCCTTTTCTCCAATGCTTGGTCTCATTGTTCTTCATAAAAAGGTTATGTTCATATCAGTAATAAAGCCAGAACTTCCTATTTTATTTTGACATCATCAGCATTCTTTCTATAAAAATGCTATGGTCAAAGTTTTATTCTCGACCTTGGTATCATCAGGATTATATGGCAACAGCTGATATAAGCAGATGCATGTGAAGGAATACATCCTTGATCCTGAAATATCCTCATATTCTAGTTCTCTAATGGTAAATGCAGATATAGCCAGAGAGCTGTCCACTCCAGTGGCATGCTCATAATGCCAATTTTATCTGTGAAGAGCAAGACTTCATGGCAGAATCTGTTATCTATTGCGTTTCCTCTACATCCAGATTTCTACTGCAAGTACTAATCATAGAAAATTACTCTGATCTTAACTTTCCACAGTGAAACCAAATTTCCAGATATTCATGATTTGGCAAAAAACATGTTTGCTCACACGCAGTTTTCAGTTCTGGCTCATATGGTTTTTTAAAGAGTCAAAGCTAAAATAGTTATACTTTCTTTAAAAATCTTACAAGACATATTTATTTTTCCTCTCATATTTGTTGACACAAGATTCAGAAATTGAAGGCTTCTTATATCATGCAGAAAAAAACATCTTTTTAATACCATATCTTCAAGATGTTCAATTTAAAAACAATAAAATTAAATCTGTGGTTTGCTTTTTGTTTTTCCATTATTTAGGAGACTAAATGATACTGTTGAGATCAGGTGTGAGAATTTTATTTTTCACTTATAATAAAAATTAAGGATCTTACAACATCACATGACTTGTTGAACTTTTACTCAACACAATAAACATTGTATGACTGTGATGAGACACTGTTTTCTCATCTCTGTGATGGAGAAAATTCCCAGGTAGGAAGGATTGTTTAATGTTTATCTGCAAATGCAAAATGACTTCTGGAAACATTCATTTGGACACTAAGTTGCACAGCTCTTGGCTGGGGTTTGTTCTGATCTGCTTGGTCCTCCATGACTGCATAAACCAGACCCAGTTAATCAGCCAGGTGAAGCTACATGACAATATGGATAGAGCAGGTGATTTGCTGAAAACAAGGGATATGTATCAATATGGTGGAGAAACTCGACACTTTTTTCTCATTATGTTGTTTAACTCTTTTGATACCCAGTGAGAGTTAACAGGTTTTCTTTAGTATGAAGATATATATATCTATATCTTCTACCAATTCTAAGAACTGTTTATCTGAACTGGAAAATAGCTCAGCGTGTATATATGATCAGTAAATCTCTTAATGCTTTTCTGAAGTTTTCTGAATGCTCGGTTGGAAAGTGACCCTAGAGTCTTACCTTGCAATTTGCAGTTGCTGAAAACTGTTTTGTCTGAAAATTGGAAATGAGAATACCAGACATCTCTCCTGGGATGATTTCTTAATTTCTCATTGCTAATATGCAGACAGAAAGTGTTATATGTGTGAGAATAATAAATGACAGATATGTTAGTACATTATTTGTGTTTCTTTCCTTCACCATGTACACTTTCTTTTGTAAAGTATTTCCTGAATCAAAAATACATGTTTCTTAATATTTAACCACAGCATACCTTTCTATTGCACCAAGAGAGTGGATAAGGAGGAAGACATTGCTTAACTAGAAGAAGGCAAAACCGGAAGAAGATAAATAAAAACGTGCTCAGGGAAAGACCAGAGTACTATAAGTAAGCAGAATACAGGATGGATGATGAAAGGAACAAAATAGAAAGGAAGAATGGATGGGTAAGAGCAGAATTGGAAAATATGCAAGTGATAGAGTGCATGGATAAGTTAACAAACATATTGAAGGTAAAAGGAACAGGACTGGCTAAGGGGGAAAATAGTCTTACGTATTCTGTGCAGACAGGAAGCCAAGAGTCCTAGTTTAATCTTAGATACCTATCAAATACTATAGAACTTGCTTAAAGAACTCTTCAGGAAGCAGAATGTGCGTTGAGGCACAGAAACTAGCAAATATTTCTAGTCTTAACATATACAGTTTAAACATATACAAATTTTTTTTTGTTCTTGTTCCAGGGGTAGATGTCTGTGCCATGGAGCTAGAGATACTACTTCTTGTCAGTGGTCTAACTACCAGCAGTTCAGTTCCACCTGGCTTCCCCCTGCTCTCCTCCTTGCATGCAAAATAATGGGTTCAAAATAATATGTTCAGAACATGTTATCCTCACAAATCAAGAACTAAAACTAATAGGGAGCTTCTATCGACCCTAATTCAGGTGGGATTCAAGTATCCTTAACATCAGATGTTTACAGTGGAAATGTCTACATGTAACCTAAATCTATAAGCACCTACTATGCCCAGTGGAGGTCTAGTCAATAGAATTGATGGATTCTAGAAATACAGAGTCTAGACATCACATGTGGGTGTCTATTTTAGGGGTACACTGAACTCCTGTCTCCAGTGAACATATTGACTAGTCCTTCAGTGAAAAAAGTGGTTGTGTTGGTATCCAGGTCACATAGAGATACCTAAATATAGGCCATCAAAATCCCACAACACATAGTAAATTGAATACTATTTTTGGTAGAATATCATTTAATACCCAGAACAGTCCTCCTAAGAGCATTTATCAGTGATGCATGCCGAAGAAGACTTCTTATTAGGGCAGAAACTATTTTAAAACTTGGAACAAAAAATTTTTAGCATGAGGCATTGAGATACTGATACACAAATTTCCATCTGTGGTCCCTGGCTTCAATGCTTTAAAAGCCTGCTATGGTTAATTTATCATGACAGGCTACAGTTTCACCTCCAGCTTAAATCTACCACTCCAGTCATATGAAAGCTTCAGATGAAGAGGATAATTTCCTAATTGATTGCTGCAAGCCGTAGGCACTTATTATCAAAGTTGAGACAAAGCAAAAGTTTCCATGACACCTCCAAAGTGTATCACAGTTCCAAATCCTATATTTGTTGAGGCCTGATTCATGAGATGCAAATACTTGATACTGAAAATATTTCCTTTTAGAATAAGAATTTTGACACAAAATATGAAGAAAGACTTTCAGTAAAAATAAAATATTTGATTATTAATACCTCTCTCAAGTTAATAATTTTGTGAAATTTTGTTTGCAAAAAATAATTAGAAATAACATCAAACAAAAGTTTTATACTTAAATATTCCTAAGGCACTGAAACAATGCTAAAAATACTAATGAGAAAAGCCTATTATCTTACTTGCAAGACAACCAGAAATGTTTGCACAAGGTTTACTGCTCAAATATATAGAATGATATAATAAATGAAGGTTTGCATATATATGTTTGTTTTGTTTTTCTTTTAACAGCTCTGGATATTTTGAAGTTTTCTTTTTGTTTTTTTTTGCTGGTGTTTCTTGTCGTTGTTGTATGGGCCCTATAAAATTTTACTATATGAAAAGAAAGATGTAAAATGTATATTTTGCACTTAATTTTTTTTTTTTTTGTAATTGTATGTAAGATTTTTGCTGCAGATTTTACCAGGGATAACTTTTTTTACCATGTATGTATAATGGTGTTTGAACTCCAGAAATTTTAATATGTATCTGGAACATTAAATAAGGATAACATTTACCCTAACACACCCATTTCTTTGCATCAAATAGAAAGACAAAATATGACTAATTTTCACAGCAACTTCTCCACTGTAGAAAACCACAGATAATAAAAGACATGCAACTCTGTATCTTAATTTTTGTTTTCACTTTTTAATCTGTTAAATCTAAAACAGTACACATCTGGAAGGACTATTTTTCATGTGCTCCTCATAGAGTGATTGAGAAGTTGCAATAAGTTTCTTTTGCAACCACACCGTGGTGCAAGTGAAAATGACAACAGAGTATCACAGAACTTATTATAAAATTATTGCTGTTAGATGAGCTCTGAATGAATGCTTCTAGCTTGACATTTTTGTTTGCATCACTGCCTACTGTGCTGTCTCACCAATTTACCATTTGCAGACTTGGAACATGAGCCAATGAATTGTTCATCAAACACCCTAAATTTCTTGGCATATATACATGAAAAGTATGTCTGCATTTTAAAGTATATTTCAGTAGCTGACTGAAGAGACTACTTGTTTCTTTCTTTCTGTGTTTCAGATTTGAGTTACCAAGTTCTTTATCAAAAGCAAATACAGAGGACAGTCATGTAAAACTTAGTGTGACCAGAAGGGCAGACGAGGTGATCCTGCCCCTCTACTCTGCTCCTGTGAGAAAGAAGAGTTCAGCTCTGAGGCCCCCAAAATAAGAAAGATGCAGACCTGTTGGAGTGAGTCTAGAAGAGGGCCATGAAGATGATCAGAGGGCTGAAGCACCTCTCCTACAAAGACAAGCTGAGAGAGTTGAGATTGGTCAGCCTGGAGAAGGGAAGGCTCAAGGGAGACCTTAGAGCAGCCTTCTAGCACACCTAAAAGGGGCCTAGTAGAAAGCAGGAGAGAGACTTTTCAAAAGGGCGTGTAGTGATAGGACAAGAGGTAATGGCTTTAAACTAAAAGAGGGTAGATTTAGATTAGATATTAGGAAGAAGTTCTTTATTGTGGGGATGGTGAGACACTGGACCAGGTTGCCCAGAGAAGCTGTGAATGCCCCATCCCTGGAAGTGTTGAAGACCAGATTGGATGGGGCTTTGAACAACCTGATCTAGTGAAGATGTCCATTCCTGTGGCCCAGTGGTTGGAACTAAATGGTGTTTAAGGTCCCTTCCAACCCAAACCATTTTATGATGCCATTATTCATTTGATCTTGTCTGAAAGCTAAGACTGATTATTATGTGTTTTCTTTTGTTAACTCACTTCTGCTCTCCCATTCATATAAAGGAAATGGTATTAACAATTTCCTTTATCTGTAACTTTCCTGTAAACAATTAACCTGCACCTATTACATTAAATGTGTTGTTAATCCTATTTTCAAAGTTCTCATCCTCCATTCATTGGTAAGTATGGAGTCTACACATACCTTGTTAATATTGCAGTATTAAGTGCAATAACGGATGGCTATAGTATAAGTAGTGTCAACAGGTGGGTGATTCATCAGTTTTTTATGGCTGTTATTCACCACAGAGTGTAGAATATTCTTGCAATACACTTGCAGAATCTGCAGGGATTACTCACTTCCTGGTGGTTTTGAAATTCCCCAGTCAGAAGCTCATTTTTTTTGCCATCATGCTGTATTAAGAAAGATTTGGCTTTTGAATTTAAGTCCAAATGGATGTTAAGGACTTATGGTAATACATGTATTTAATTATTAAATTGTCTTTACTTTCTTTTTTTAATTTTTTTTATTAGCATATTGCTTGAATAATTGCAAATTCCACTGACTTCAAAAAGACAGTAGACAGTGTGGCTGAATCAGAAATACGTAATAATGGCTTACTGCCTTGTCATTTATTCTTCCAGTAAAATACAAGCATAACAAATTAGACTGACAAAAATAATAGCATCAAAATATAGTTTCTGTATTGTGTTAATACTGAAAATAATTTAAGCAATTGCAGGGAAAAAAATAAGATTCTCTAAATTTTAAAATTAATTTTATTTTTTTGTGTCTAACAGGGATATTTTCATAACAAATAGTGTATCTATTTTAATCAACATTATTTTTCTCATCTGACACTATTCCTTACATTATCTACATAAGAATATTCACAACTGGGTTTTATGTTTCCTTTAATTAGATGTTATTATATAAAAAATACCAAAGATATTTAGTAGTTAAAGGTAGTCGTATGTTTACTTCACTTGCTGCTTGTCATTTAGCAAAAAAAAAAAAAAAAAAAAAAAATTGACAGTTCGTTTTATCTGTCTTCAAGGTGCATTTCAAAACATGTCAGGGAAACAAGGTTTTAATTGTTTTCATACCACTGCAATAGTCACATGCAGAGCTCAGCACATTATACCACTGCTTGTTACGAGCTGTCAGCCTGCAGTAGATTTTTAAAATGGCAGTTGGAGCATCTCAGAAAACTTTCCAGTTAACATTTTGTATTTTTAAGTAGTGTGGGGAGTGAAGGTGATAAGGTTTGTATGAAAAGGAGTTCAGGAATGAGCTCTGAGGCCTTGGTGCATTGACAAACACTGGGTCAATGAGTTGGGGCCTTGAAGGCCAGCCAATGGGGGAGCTGTGAGAGGGTCTGCAACATTGTGATTGGAATATTTACCTGGAGAGTTTCACATTAGCCAATAAGATTGAACGTTGTATGCATGTGCAGGTTGGGAAAGTACTGAACAAGGGGATAAAAATGGCTTGGTGATAATAAACAAGGATTTGAATCTTGGCATTAACTTGTGTCCATGTCATCAAATGCCACAAAGTAGTATTAAATCACTCACTGAAGATCTATGACTAGTATATATTCCTCCATGTTCTTAGTCTTTAGCCACATATGAGCATTCATAAAACACTTTTGGATTTTCTTAAAACTCCAGACAATTCCCTTGATCACAAGGACTTTTATTTTGTTAACTTGTTTCTTCTATGCACTAGTAGTAAATGAACAGAACCAGCTACTAAATTATCTAAATAAAAATGTAGAGCAGCTTTTAATCACTGTAAATAAACATTCAATGAAAAGAAAAGTAAAAAACATTGCCCATAGAGTTTAGAAAAGCTGAAAAAAGAAAGAAATAAGTATAAATAAATTGAAAACACAAATCATTCCCCAACTTACTTTTTGGTGGTAAGCAAATTTTTTTTTTGGCAAATGAAACTTCTGTTATATTTTGATAATTTTTAATAATCTTTAAAGAACAAAGGAGGTAGTCCAGAGTTAAATCAAGTAGAGAAACTGCTATGGATTAGGTCTGTCAGAGCTGCATTTACATTCACATTTCTAAGTTAAGTTAGTGGATTCCTTATGATATTTCTCCAGAACTTTTACTTTCCTTTTGTATTTTAAGCTGGTGACCCAGTATTATATCCTGGTCACCTCCAATGTCCTAATCCACTGTTTACTTTTGGCTGCAAAAAGAATTATTTCATCTCTTCAATATTGAAATATTTAATATTCAAAAAGAAAAGAATATTTAACAATCTTCTAAATGCAGGATGAGTGTAAAGAATTATGCTTACTCTGAAGATTGAAATTGTTCACTAGCTGGCACATGAGCAGAAACAGCGTGGACACTATTACATCTCCATCCTAAAATGTAGAATTCAGTTCCTCCTTTAACTTTCTCTTGTATTTGACCCTGTTGGTGTTCACATACTTGATAGTAGATGATTTTTATCTCATAAAATCACAAATTTTAGACTTAAATTATGCAGATTCTTTTTTTGGACTTACTCACTTCCTCCCTGTTTTCAGTGCACATTTTTTTCTTTAAGTCAGGATCACGTACAAAGTTTCCGCTGACGTTACTTTTTTACAAATAGTATTATTTTAATGTACATATTTCTGTGATAAAATGGTGCATTATTTTTAAAAGTCAGCACATAAAGCTCCTATTTAACCTTTTTAGATTTAACTACTTTCTGCAGTAAAAAAAAAGAAATAAATTAATATTTATGTAGGCTCTTCTTTCCTCACACTTCAGTGCACTCACACTTCAATTAATTTGTATCAATTTTCATTGTTCTTAAGCAGTTTATGAAAGTCAAAACTGGTCCCAAAGAGATCCTACATAATCTCATGTAAACAGCATTTAAATCCTAGTAAAATTTATCACTTGTTTATTCTTTCTAATTAAAAAATTATATTCGAAGATTTCAGTAGAAAATTGAATAGCAAGCTGAATAAAGGTGGGTCTTTTCTGACATTTGTTTTCTCTTAAAATATGAAGTGTCTCAATCTAAGATCAATTATTTATATCTTGTGCTTGTCTAAAACACTTGCTTGTTGCTGTGCAAACATCCTTGACCCAAGCCTGTTTTCACTGCCAAAGGAGATTTGAGGTTATTTCCTTTCTTTCCCAGGTGAGTGCTAAGAGCACTAGGACAGACAGAGCATTTTGCATTGGTGGTGACTGTTAGGCAATCTCATTCTCTTCTGTTGAAGCTGTCCTACTTCCATAACATATTAAAGTCACTGGGCTACAGTGACAATGAGAAAGAAATGGTTAACCTTGTGGTTAGAGTACTCCTATACTCCATCAAACACTTCATATGAAAATGACGAAGATCACTCAATGCAGAGGCATTAAATGCCATGTTTACCAATTTTTATATGAGCACTGAAATCTTTTGGATATACAGTCATATCCTAGTATCTCAGCAGGAACATGATTATTTCATAAAACAAACAAACAAACAAACAAAATCCAAAAAACAATTTCTGTAGAAAATTCTTAGTGTTCCTCTACCTCATATGACTGAATAACTGCAGTTACAACATCTTTCCAAATACGTAGTAGCTTTTTGATTCACTGACTACTTACACCCTAGCTAGGAATCTCCTTTCCTAATGGGAAGAAAGCAGATCCTTCCAGCACAGAACAAAACAAAAAACCTATGAAAATGAAAAATAAAGATCTTAATTTTGTCCCTGTTCAAG